>VZTJ01002478.1:1579695-1621402 GCA_013397795.1 Orthonyx spaldingii | reverse complement strand
TTTTTTTTTTTTTTGCAGTATCATAGCCTTACCTTGATTAGGACTTCTCTTGTGGACACACTTCATTCTAAGGCTTATTTTTATAATAGGGCAACTAAGAGAGAATTTTTGGGTGGTTTTAGAAACCTTATTGTGCTAGTCTTCCAAATCATTGTGGGGAACAGTTATTTCTGATTGTATGTCTGCAGTTTGCCTTTGGTAACACCTGGGCTAGTTTTAAATATTAAAAAATATTAAGGACTGTTTTATTAAATGTAACATACTTGGATTATATATGTAATTTAGGTTTGCTAGCTTGGTTTTATATGCCTCATTATTTATAATAAAGTGTACCTTTTTTATGCTCTGATTTATTTTTTTTAATCCAGACTCATTCTTCTGACTTCTCCAATCATTTACTACTCATTCTTTCATACAGGGAAATAAAATATCTGTAGGTCTGAGACGTAAATATTGACATTCTTACCCATTATTTTTGCTGTCTTTGGTTACTACTTTATTATAATCCTTATTTCAACCCTGTCTTGTGACCTGTTTTCATATTGCTCTGTGCTTAGATGCATGGGGGCAAAAAAGGCTTCATATTTTCTGTTCTCATATGTGATAGTATAATATTTGGCTTGCAGATGCTACAAAGTAGCTTTTAAAACAAAGGAATTAAAAAACCCCCAACCATAAAAAGAGATCTGACAGTTTCTGCTGCTTTTCCTAGAATGAAAACTGCAGGGTAAATGTTAATATTGGTGTTCAAAATTTAATGCTTTTTCTACATAACAACTTTATTTTCTTACTGATAAATTCATCAAAATAGTTGTCTCAAGGAATTTTGATGGTCTAAAAGAAGTAATAGACTTCCATATTGGTATTGTAATCCTCAGAAAGTGTCTGGAAACTGTTGATTTATAAAGCTTTTCTTTTCACTTCAGATAGGTGAAAGTGGAGATCCCAAAGCCTTTCTAATAGAAGTGTCTTGGCCAGAAACATATCCACAAACAGCACCGGTCATATCCATGGATGCTTTCTTCAACAACACAATGTGAGTGCTTATGACAGCTTCACTCCCTGGCCTTGGAGGGAAGCCTCTTTGTTTGATAATCTTTTTATCATCTGTCTAGTTTACAGCTAAGTTTAATGATTTCTTTTAGATCTTCAGCTATTAAGCAAAGTATATTGGATAAGTTAATGGTAGAAGTTGAAGCAAATCTTGGAACAGCTATGACTTACACACTTTTTGAATATGCCAAAGACAATAAGGAGGTGTTCATGGAAAATCAACCTGTTAACACTGTGGTAAGTAGATAAATTTTGATTTTAATTTTGTGCTTTTCAAACTGAATAAAAAATACTGATTATTTTAACCTGAATACTTCATAGCTGTCTCTAAGTTGTAAATCAGTTCATTGGTTATACATGTTAATGGCTGAAAGTGACACACAGAGTATGGTGCCACAATGCTCTGTGATCATAATTGCTATATTTGGTTGTTGTTTTGCTGTTATACCGAAATGTTTGTGGCCTGATCTTATGTCCCACAGGATAACATTAAAATGGAGACTTTGAGCAGAAGCAAAACTAAAGGAAGCTGAAACAGAGATATGTCTGCTGAGGACTGGAGGGATGGCAATTTACTGCATTCTTCCTGGAATTGCATAAGTGCACCTCCAGGGTCTTAAAGTAGTCATGCTGGGTCAATTTGTGGATTTTGGACTGTGTAAGGACATTATTTGCCATGATGGTGCTGCAGATCTACTTTGAGGAGGAAGGAATGATTTCCATGTGAGAAGTCTGAATCCATTCAGACTAAATCACACTCCATGATTAAATTTAAAAAGTGCAAAAGGTGCCCTTTACAACTCTAAAAGAGAATAATTCCACTCCCTAACACATGTTTTTTAAAAGTACAGCCCTGGTTATATGTTGATTAAAAGCTGCAGGCTGCTGACAGCATTGCTTCTTTCTGACAGTCAAGATATTTCAGTATGTCAGGTTCAGTAATCACATCACACAGAGATATCCATGGAACCAAAATGCAAAATGCTTACCACCACTTTTATCCTTCTCAGACTTCAGTAAGCAATAGTATTTCAATTGGAACTCCTGGTGTGCCACCAAGTAAGAAAAAAAAGAAGGAGCAGTTGTCCAAAACCCAGAAACGAAAACTAGCTGATAAAACAGGTTTGTTTGCTGTAATAATCTTTTCTTTGATCAGTATGAAAATCCAAATTTTATAGCAAGGACATCTTGCTAGAGTAAGAGTAACTAGTAATTTGTTTATGAGATGAACTACTTTAAGTCTGTGATCTCTATTTTATTTGTTTTAGATGAATTATTCTTGCCTGAGATGGTAGTGCTGGTCACAGCAACTTTCTATAGAGTTGGCATTTAATGAATCATTGCTTTATTTTATTTTGTTTTGTTTTATTGCATTTTATTTTATTTTATTTTCATTCAGTTTGTGACAGAGTGAAATTTTCAAAAAATACTTGTGAAAGGAGAGGATGTGGGACCTCTAAAAATTCCTTTTCAGCAAAAAGACAGTTTGTTGCTGGGCCCTCATAAATAATTCACATTATTAAAAATGTAATTTCTAAATAAAAGTATTTCTTTTGGAACCCAAAGTAAAACATCTAATTTATTTTGTATTCTAGAAATAGAAGTGCTTCTGCAGATATTTAATGCTTTCAATTAATAGTAGGATTTTGATTGAAAGCTGTTGATTACTTAAATTAATTCTGCTGATGGCTCTTTTGTGTTCAACTTCAGTTTTCAATAATGATCTGGATAATACTGTCCTGTTAGCAATAACCTGCACCCTGTGATAGCAATTTCTGCATATAATCTACTTAACCTAATGTATAATTGGCAAGCTTAATGTTAACTGTATAAGGGAAAAGCTGCATAAGATTTAATTCTTTGACAGAATTCATCATTGCTGGTCAGCCCAGCTCATATTGGAGCTACCTTCTAAACTAAATTTCAGGTGGACTGAGGTGTTTTTATTTAAACAGAATTATGTTGAATCACATAATCAGAGAATCATCAAGGTTGGAAGAGACCTTCAAGTTCATCTATCCAACCATCAACCCATCACCACCATAACCACCCATAAACCATATCCCCAAGTGCCACATCCAGACACCTCTGGAACACTCCCAGAGACAGTGACTCCACCACCTCCCTAGGAAACTTATTCCAATACCTAACTGCTCTTTTAGTGAAAAATGTTTTTCTGAAATCTAGTCTGAACCTCCCCTGGTACAGCCTAAGGCCTTTTCATCTTCTCCTTTCACTTTCAGGTTGGTTGAAGAACACACTGTGTTAAGACATTAAACTCTGTTTCTGTCCTCGTGGCTTTAGAGTGCAGAAATTGAGGGGTTTGGATATTTAGAATTTTGTGGGTTGATTTCAAAGAAAGATAAATATTCCCCTTAGCTTGTGTGTTGAAATGAAAACCTTTTTCTGCAGATAACAAAGGGGAGCTTCCGCGAGGATGGAACTGGGTGGACGTAATTAAGGTAACATGAGTGTATTATGTACAGTATTGTGAACATGCTGTGTATGTAAATTAAAAATTATTTGTACTTATAGCTGAAGAAAACTGATCTGATAAATTTTTCTTGCTTTTCTTCCTAACTATGTTTGGATTTGACTATGGTGTCTGATTAATTTCTATGTGTCCAGCATGTAAGTATTTTCAAGTTCTCTTTTTTTTTTACTGTTAGATTTGTAAGAAAGAGTAAGAACTGTTGCTTATTTTGGGTTCTAATTTACAAATTTCTCAAAAGCTTTAAAATGCTAGTTCTTCTGCATATTAGTCTGAAGGAGTTCGCTCTTTGAATTTTGTTGGTTTAGTATTTCTTTTTTTATTTATTGAGCAATTAAATTTTAATTTTATGATGAGAGGGAACCAAATGCACTGCAAATATTCTGTGTCCATATGACAAGAAGATTTAAATTAAAGTTAGTGGTACTGCCAGGTTCTGGAGGGCAGTGGATAAGTAAGAAATAAAAGGGAACTGTCTCAAGTGGGAGCACCTTGCTGTCTCCTACAAGCCTCATTCGCTGCTGCAACTGCTCCAGTGAATAATTTAGTTCTACTTGCTCCCTCTTGTCTTTGTTGATTCAGTGAAAATCACTGCTTGACAATTTTGAAAGCAAACTATTTCATTTTACACAACTATAAGTAATTTTCAGTGTAAGACCTAACACCAGTTCCAGTTGTTAAATAAGAGCAAGTAAATCATGAAGGTCATTTTGGGCAGAGTCCTTCTGAGTTAAAAGTGGCTATTTATAGCGGATATCTTGGTTCTCAGAGAGGTTTCATGATAGGCATGCTACTTTTAATACTTATAAGCCTAGCTTTAAAAGGTGAGAAATACTAAGTTAATTTTATATTGTCTAAATTTCTATATGGTAATTCTCTCATACATGTGTGAAGAAAAAGTTCCATTGGTTCATCTATTTTTTTTCTTTTTGGAGAACTGGTGACAGAGCCCTCAAATTAAATAGAAGCAGTGCCCTGAGGTTTTTCTGGGGTTTATTGTTGTTTGCTTTTTTTTAAATTCAGCTTTCATGGTCAGGAAATAAGCTCATTTAGTGTTTAAGCTTAAGAATTAATTTTTGATGCTTTTCAGTCTCTTGGTACAGTAGCACAATCAGTCTGTATTGTTCATTAAGTATACATATGTTCAATGTGAGATGGAAATAATGTTCTTGTTTCCTAATAAATGGAATGGCAGTCTAAACTTTGAATACTTTCTTTTTGTGTCTCTTTTATAGTTAAGCAAAACTGGTTCTAAAGATGATGAATAAAGGACTTTGGTACAAGGAAACTCCACCTTTTAATACAGTGCAATGCTGGGTCACCATCTCTCTCTTAATAACTTTCATATTTGTTGAAGTAAACATTTTATAAAGCTCGATTTACTAACTTGTAAATCTAGTCACACAAGATTATCTAGAGACCATGTGGTCGTCTTCAGAAAAATCAACCAACAAACTTGCCTTAAATGAAGGTTAGAATTTGACAAAGGATATAGAGAGCCAGTGTGGTGAAGTGAATAGTGCTGCAGTGTTTATTAATTTATATGTAGTCTGTAGTAAAATCCTGTTATAGTGAACCCGATGATACTGTAAACATTTCCTGATGTTCTTACTCCAATTGAAGAAAAAAGCACTATAACAGTGATTGGTCACTTGACAGCTTAATTCATCAAAATAAATTATTCCATGGAAATAAGACCTTTGTCATTTGTTTATCTAGTATGGACTAGAAGGAGAACATACAAATTGTTGCATTGCAAAACAGACTAGAGCTTGTGGTCTCCTCTTCACAAGTTACTGGCTGAAATGGTAAATACTAGTGAAAGCAAGGCTAAATATTCTAGTCTGCTCAAAAATGAGTGGTTATAGCAGGAGCACAGCTTTTTATTCTCCACGATATCCCATCTGTTGGTCTCTCTCCAGTGTGCGTCTTTACAGACGGCGGGATGTCTGAGGAGGGAGAAAAGTGCTTTCTTGCATGTTTCTCAATGAGTGTTAGCATTTTGTTTCATTGAAGAAATAGGCATTCTTTGGAGGGATTTGCTGACTAAGTGGGGGGACAGTTGAAGTCAGTAATCCATCAAACATATTGAGAGAACTTCTTTATGAGAGCTCTTTTCTTTTTTTTCTCCTAATCTGCTCTCTTGTATAAGAATGAGAAGTCATCTTTACTGTATGAACTGTTATTGAATACAAGATGCCTTAATGTTCTTTATTATTTTTGTTTGTTTTGAGATGAACTTTAATAAATGCCTATTTATCTGCTGTGGTATGTGTTTATTGTTTTAAATTGTGTATTACTTACTGCACTGTGCAAATTTGAAATTGAAAGGACTCTTACAAAGAAAGCATTCTTAAAAATTGCTGGAAGAATTCTGTTTTCCCTCTTGTGGCACATGTTTACATGATTTTCAGGGTGTCTGTGTTTGTTATTTGATAGGAGGGTCAGTCACTTTACCAGGAGCATAGGACAGTATCCATTGCATTCAGTACACACAGAGCAAGTCCAGTGTCCCTTTGGAAGAGTGTGCTCCACTGTGTACAGCATCTTTCATTTCAGAAAGTCTGATTTCTTTTTGAACTCAACTCTCATGTAGTAAAAAGTTGTAAAGTATAAAAGGGAGGACTTTTTCCAAAACATGCAGTCTTGCCTTTGACATAAACTGGAGGCTGAGGGCTGCAGCCTGAGCAGGAGTGTCCAGCAGGGAGTGCCAGTGCTGGGAGAAGTAGCTCTGGCAGTAGCAGGGAAGGGCATTTAGCTTTAGTCTCTGCCAGCATCAGGACAGGCAGTACTCTATTCACGAGTTCTCCAATGGGAATTGACATGTCTTTGCTGGTATCCTTGGTATATAAATCAAGTTGCTATGACAATTTATCTGAACAGATTAGTTAGGGAGGGTGGGGGAAGGACAAACAAGAACCACATCTCTTGCTTTTTATAGTGTTACTGTGTCTAACTTAACCTTGGGACATGCATGATTTTTCAGCTCCTAGTCTGCTTGTAAATCACATGCTCTCATGAAGTTAATCTGAGAGTCTCCTCTGGTTCTGTTAGTAAATACATTTACTTTGAAGTCTACTTTCACAGGAAATATTTTGCATTGGAAATTTTGATACCAGTTTTTTGCGTCTGTGTAAATTGTGAAAGGTAATTTGTGTCATTTAAACTATTGTCTGATACTATATCTGTGATGGTTGGAACAGATCATGTAAAGAATCTGGGTACTTGATATTATGGAGAGGCCTGAGCACTGATAAATGAGGGGAGGGAAAAACATAGTGATTCTTACCAAGCAAGGCACAATTGTAAATAAGAGATCATGACTCCTGAAGAAATTTTAAACACTGTTGAAAAATCCACTGCCACTTTTTTTTTTTTTTTTAATAAAGACCTACTGGCAGTGGAAAAACTGATTGCTCAGTAGGAGAGAGTCTCTTGATTGTAGGGCTACACCACCTATTTAAATTCATGAGTTTTGCAGTAGAGCTTTGTTTGGCCTGAGAAGATAAGTGTCAGTATTAGTAACAGTAAATTAAAGGCAGCAAAAGTCCAGAATGCTGACAATACCATGACCAAAGATGTCCCATTGGACTCTTAATGTACCAAATTCCAGGGAATAATGTAGAGTGCCTTTGAGTATGTTAAATAGAGAGGTGACAGCTGTGATTAGTCAGGAGTGTGTGTCTACTATATCCTGCTCACCCCCTCTCCACAGAGGACCTTTGGTAAAAGTGCAAATGTAAGGACACTATCCTCCTTTCATCTGAGGCAATACAAATGATTTTGGGTTATACTGTGAAATTTGTGCTGTGAAAATCCTTGAACTGGTCTGAACCAGAAATAGTTTCCCTTTGGAAATTGTTTCCTAAAACAGTATGGCACCCTAAGCTCTTGCAGTTAACAGCAGAATGAAGTGGGGAGGAGATGTTCATTCAATAAAAAAAATACCAGAAGTGTGAGAATTATGGGTGGATTGGAGGAGGAAGTGGATGCGGGAAAACATCCTTGTACACAAAACTAGAAGAGCACAGGGGATAAATTTTCATTGCTGCAGGACCATACAAGAAAACAAAAGCTAAATTCTGGCATGGGTTTGGGCTATAGCAAAGGACAAGAAGATTGTAGATTTTCTTTCTGTCGCTCTGGTTTCTTTCACCAACGTGGTTTTGGCTTCATCTCAGAATGGGTCTGTTTTGTGGTTGTGAGAAGAATTTCTGTTTGCCTAACCGTTATGCTTCCTGTTATTCCTTTTCTGAGCCCATGTTAGCAGCCTCTGAAAGCCTCATTTACTCTCAGAAATAACTTAAGACAAAACATATTGACTAAGCACTGGAAAATCATTAACTGTTTGTCCTCTCTCTCCTTCATTCAGAGCAAAGTGAGGAGTGACTCCAAATGGCTGAATTACACAAGACATATGAAAATCTATATCCAGGCACTGGTGTCCTGTGTCAGACTGAAAATTTTACACTGCTAGCCCTCGCTACTATGTCTGAGCATTCATGCCTGTGGTTCTTACAGATGTTGTGTTTAAAGTAGTCATGTTAAAACTGGGGCAGAAATTTGAAAACTCTTACTGTGGTTAGCTACTACAAGTTGCTTATGTTGTGAGATGGAATAAGGTCATAGCAATGAGAGGGAAAGCCAAGCTGTAACTGTGGAGCCTTACTGGAGACGAGCGAGGTTGTTTGGGTGTCTCTGAGGGCATAGTTTCTTCTGCAGTATCTATATTACTGCTAATGAACAGAAAGGGAAAAGTTAACCTAGTCTGAGGTTGGAAGATATCATTCAAGAAGTTATATAGAAGGAAGAAAGAAATCTTTTTCTCAAACAGTCATCTGCTATAATGTCATTGAAAGACAATAAACATAGTCTTGCATGAATTTGCTCTTCAGAGCAGAATCTTACTTTAAATCAAGTATCTCTGTCAGTAATGCATTTTATGATTTCCTGCAGGTAAAACAAATGTGAAGAAATCATTATTATGTAAAGAGCGGCTGTTCCACTGTAGAAAATCATTTGATATCTACTTGTAGTTAAAAGGATGCTTCAATTGACCTTGAAGACACAAGATTTTATAATAGCTCAGGGAAATGGTAGCAGCCCATCAATAAAAAGTACACAGCTTCTATAGACTGTTAACAAATTTTGCCCAGCATTATCAGTTTTATATTTTTCTGTGAAGATCAGCACTAGAGTATTACCAGGTTTTAGTTAACTGGCATATTGCATAATTATGATTTTCCTTTTCCCCCCTCATGCCATATGTCTTTAGATGATAAAAGTACAGGATGTAGTATAGAAGTTTATTTCCAAAATTAAGATAGTGCTAAAGGAAAGGAAATAATCTTACTCAGAAGTAAGGATGTGCCAAAATTAAAGCTGCCTATGTGATGTTTATATGAAAAAAGAACTCATAGGACAATTTTCTTTCTGTGACTATATGGTCTTTTGAGTTTGTTTGTGGGTTGGTTTTTTTTCCCCAGTAGTGTCCAAGCAGATGGTTAGTGCTTTTCTTCCTAGTGTCCCTGTTAGTGGGAAAGCAATACAAAACCTGAGTTGTAGCACACTCTGAAGGCTGAAAAGTGAAAAAAGTTTTCCCTTAGTGAAAGCAAATAAAGTAACAGAACTGTCCCTGAAACAAAGTGTACTTTGAACAGGATGGCCAGGTATTGAGGCAAATTAATTTGCTTTAAAAGTGACTGGATCTGAGTGGCTTTAGTCTACTTCAGAATCTATCTTCATGCAGTGGATTTGTGACTTACAAATGCTTATGATAATTTTATCTTGACTATACTTCTACAGTCCATGTGTTTTAACCATTGCTTTCAATAAGTTTTTGCTACAGAAGTCAGTGCATATTCTAATACAGTGTCACTGAACTGTAGTTCCATCCCTTTTCAGTTGATGGAAGGAGGGAAGATACAATGTTACTGCTCTGGGTGAAAGAAATCCACATGTCTGTTGTCAAAAAAGGCTGTCTGAACTTGGTTTACAATCAGTCTGAAAGAGTTAAAATGATGAAGTGCTACAAGATAATTGTAGTAGCCTATCTTAAGATGGATCCACCATTTTTGTCTATTTCTCTTTTTTTTGTTAACTTGCTTATGATGTTTAACATGCTCAAAGTGCAAGCAATACATTAGCTTATTAGCTGGTGTGTGTATGTATAAAGTAACTAATTGTTCAGTCAGATAAGCAAGAATAGTTACCTTGTGTTTGCTAATTTCATGGCATGATGATGGTTCTCTAACTCTTTTCATGGTGCATTCCAACAGGTAATGTCCCTCCCTTGCTGACTTCCTAGCATGGGCAAAAACAGGTACTGGGCATCACTGTGTGTTTCCTTTATAGCTTTTATTCAGAAAGGTGTATTGGGTGGGGGAGGAAGAAGATATAAACTACTGAGTGGTATTTATGCATCATGCCTGGAATGAGTTAGGATGATCTGTGTTATGTTGCACATAATGCGATGTGCAAGCTACAATATGTCACTCCTATTTTATTTTCTTCTGTTTAAATGTAGGTACTTGAGACCTCTCCTGCAGTCTCTGACTGGTAAAAATTGGGCAGAATCTCTTTGTGATTATCACAGTAATTTTTGTTTTACAGACACAAGCTCTACTCTGTTAGATGCTGTATTGATGAACAAAAAGAAAGCAGGGCTAGTCACTGCCTTGCAGGATCAGGAAATGGGAAGGAAAGACATTCTGTGAGGATATGCTAAATATGAAAAGCAAACACTCAACTTCTTTGGATATCTGTTTAAGGAGAAAAGTTGACAGTAGAAGTGAAGAGTGAAAGAAGGAGGAAGGAACAGCTTGAGTCTGGAGCCTTAAGAACATGGTTGGTTAGTCTTCTAAAAATACAGTTGATAAACATGTTGTTTCTCTGTATGTTAAAATATCTCTTAAGGTATTTTAGAAGATTATAAAATATTTTTTAAAGTGTTAATAGTAAACTCTTGAGGGGAGGAAAGAATGTCACAAGAAAAAATACTAAGAAAACAAGAAAAAATACAAGGAACAAATCTAGAAATTTTGATTTGAAGCTGTGGGATACTTGCATATCAAGCAAATGCAATTTCTGTTATGTGAAGAAGTGGAGACAACTCTAAAGCTTCGCTTCATCTTTCCTGCAAGATTCTGAGTAGTTTAACATTTTGAGTGTTGCAAGCTCAGAATTTTATCTGCTGGAATGAAGGGGAGTGCACAAAATTTGGATTTAGATGTACATTTTGCAAATTTAAATCCAGCTCATCCGTATTTAAATCTCCAGTTAAAGTGTGTGTCTGGTGAGCAGAATGGTTAAAATGTGATTTGCCATGCATGTGCATATAACCACAGTTTTGGTGAGGTACATCATTACATCATATCACTTCAGTTCTGAATGTACAAAGAATATCCTCTATAAGAATATCTGTCTTATAGGAGAAATATTTATCCTCTGACTCATTCAAAGCTTCTGCCATCAAATGCAGCAATGATTTTTTACTTTTAGGGTACAGTCAGCGCATTTAGTATGTAAAGAAGGGCATATTGTAAATCTAGAATGCAAAAGAGGAAGGGACAGTAAAACAAAGTCTTGACTGATGCACACCGTAAGAAACCTGTTAGGTTTGTGCTGTATGTAGATCAGGTTCATATTTATCTCCTTGTGTATGTGTTCTTCTTTCATCGTTTTCAGGTTTTATGGGGCAAAAGCCTGATAATCCCATCATCTCAGGAATATTAAGAAAGAAAATCTTGTAATTACTTGCAGGTATAATTGGAAGAATTAAACTAACTGAAATAATGCAAAAGCAGAAGCTGCTGTGTTGCATCTCATGGGGTATCAAAAGATGGTTCTGACCAAAAAACCATTGCAGACAGATGGTAATCAGGCAGGTGTTACTCAACACTTTTTGGGAACCAGCAAATCATCAAAAGAAAGTATAAATGGAATTCTTTCTAACAGAGAATTGGATTCAAACATTTCAGATAAGCAGCTTCTGTTTAATGTGTTGTCTTCATTCCTCAATAGAAGGTAATAGAAGGAAGCTGAAATAGAAGGAAATCAAGTTGGACAAGCAGGACTTCCCCCTCATGAAGCTGTGCAGGCTGGGACTGATGACTGCATTGTCCTCCAGGTGTTTTTCAGTATCTCCCAGAATAATCTTTTCCATGATTTTACCGGGCATTGAAGTGAGATTGACAGGCCTGTAGTTTCTGTTACCCTTCTTGAAAATCAGGACTATGTTAGCCAGCTTCCAGTCAGCTGGGATCTCTCTGGATTCCCAAAACCACTCAAAAATCAAGAGAGGTTTTGCAATGACATCAGCTAGCTCCTTGAGGATTCTTGGATGATTCCCATCAGACCCCATAGATTTTTAGGGATCCAGCTGGAGCAGCAGATCCCACAAAATTTTAGGGTCAGCTGGGAGTTGATCATTCTCAAGATGAGCCCTGGTGTTCCAGCTCAGGGCACTGAAACCTCCTTGGTCCATCATCCACGTTGAAGACAAGAGGCAAAGAATGCGTTAAACACCTCAGCTTTGTCCCTGTCCTTGTTTGTGAGGTGACCATGCTCATCCTGTAACAGTTATTTTTACACTGCCTATTGCCATAAATATATTTGATAAAAACCTTCTATTGTCCACCACAATTCTGGCCAACTTCATCTCCAACTGAGCTTTGGCTGCACAAATTTTCTCCCTACAGTGGCAAGCAGCATCTCTGTCTTCTTCCAATGTCACCTGACTTTGCTCCCACTGGGCATACACCTTCCCTTTTTGCCTTATTTCCAAGAGAAGGTCCCTCTTCAACCTTGTTTGTTTGACTTCTGACATGGGGAAATTGTTGCTCCTGTGCCCTTAGAAGGTGATGTTTAAAAAATGACCAGCATTGATGGACCCTCAGCACCTGCAAAAACATTTTCCCAGGAGATTTCACTTGCTAATTCCCTGAGAAACTTGAAATCTGCTCTCTTTATGTCCATTTTGTTTCAAGTACAAACTACACCCTACCATGTCAGTGCTGAATTCCTTCTGTTCAGAAGTTGTTTGGTAAAGGAATAAACATACATTTCTTTCCAATCTGTTAGGGAGATTAATTTATTCTTCATTGATCTGAAGGTGATTCACTTCTTGAATCAGTGGAAATCTAATTGCTAAGCACTTACATGAAAAAAAATACTAAGTCTAAAGAGTTCCCTTCAACATTTTATCATGCAAATGAATTGTATCTTTATTTAAATGAACAGCAGTGCTTTTCTCATTATAGCATGAAGTACAGCATTGGAAGATGATATCTGAAAGAAAATATTCCCTGAGTCTTTATTAATGATGTTGGTAACACTGTCGTCAAATAGGCATATGAGATTTTATCCCCATCTTAGAGATGGTGTAGCTGGGGCCCTGTTGAGATATATACTTGTTAAAACAGAGGTCATAAATCTCAAACCTGTATCTGTCCATCTGCCAAACTGTGCAGCAATTTGGTAGGCTAGAGCTGCACCTCCATGAAGTATTGGTGTTCTTTAATCATGTTTTATGATTAGAGCAGCTTCTTAACTTTCCAGTATGTTCTCACAGCTTGTCTTTTAGTCATGTTCGTAACACATTTTTCAGGGATATTTTCAGCAGAGATCTGCGCACCGGCAGCAAGCTAAGAGCAAATGGCTGAGCACTTCCCAGAAACTACGTAACATTTCAAGAGTATGCTCCACTTGCTCTTAGAGAGGAAACATCCACTGAGCTTCTTGAGACAGGTGAGACTAGAAACCCGAAATTAGGAGAAGGGCATTCAGCCAGAATGATCAGCAATACATTATTTCCTAAAAGAGGGGAACAGATTCGTTTCAGTAATAAAATAAGTTAAAACACATCATCATTTTTGGCACTCCTCAGAATCTTGTGGTAGAACAAGTGATATATTAGTGAGTGTGTTACCACTATAATAAATATGTAAAATAGACATTACTTCTCAATAACCCTAAAGGCCTTTTCCTGTTCAATATACAGTTTAATCCACTTAAACATATGTAACTCTTTTTACAGTCTGCAGGCAACTCTTTAGGCTCTACTAGAGGACCAGAAAGCCTGGAGTTTGGCCAAACAAAATAAAACATGCCGTGAAATTCTTTTTGACTGCAGAGAATAAAATTACTACTGCAGAGTAGTCTTCATAACATGATAATTTAACAGCAAAGCCACAGATTTCATGAGTTTTTTTACAAATAGATCTTTTCTGGGTTTTATATGAAGAACAAAGGAAAATCAGATGTTTTCTCTGAGGTTTGAAGTAGTTGTGCATCAGAGCTAATGAAGTCACTTAGTGTTTCTTTCTTAGCACAGGACTACAAGTACTGTAAGCAGGTTCATACAAATGTGCTCTGTCCCCAGTCCATGGTACATGAGCAGGAGGATTCAGAAATTTCCAGATTAATTAGCCAGCAGAGACCACATGGAGGATTCAGTCCTCCATGTCTACAAACAAGTCAGTCTGTACTGTATATGACTTGCATGTAAGCCCTTCACCTCATAAAAACCTTATGTTACTTAATATAAGTGCAAACATATGAAGCAGCATAAGGGGAGAGAAGCTAATTAAAATAATTCTGGGAGAGTTTTCTAGGGTATTTTATCCATGGCTTAAAATTCCAATTAAAATTACATATCTAGTGAAGAGCTTCTGATATCAGGTTCTTATTTATACCTGAAAGTTGGATGGTTTCCTTTTTTAAAAGGAGAAAAATATTCATTAGAAAGAAATGTCTTTTATAAGTTTCTTTCAGAATCAAAGTTGAGATGTAAAACACATACCTGCAGCTTAGTTATCAAGGAATCATTAAATGGTTGGAAGGGACCTTTAAGGGTCATCTAGTCCAACTGCCCTGTAATGAGCAAGGACATTTTCAACAGAGCCCCATCCAATCTTACCTTGAATGTTTCCAGCGAGTGGGCATCTACCACCTCTCTGGGCTATCCATTTCTGTGTTTCACTACCCCCATGATAAAAATCTTCCTCATATTTAGTCTGAATCTATGCTCTTTTAAGTTTAAAACCATTAGCCCTTGTCCTAGGACAATAGGCCCCACTAAAAAATTTGTCCCCATCTCTATTAGAAGCCCCCTCTAAGAAGTGACAGGCCACAATCTGGTATCCACAGAACTTTCTCTAAGCTGAACAACCCCAACCCTTAGTCTTTCTTCATAGGAGGTGTGCTCCAGCCCTCTGAGCACTTTTATGGCCCTACCCTAGACTTCCTCCAACAAGTCCATGTCTTTCTTGTGCTGGGACCCCAGAGCTGAATACAGCACTGCAGGTGGGGTCTCACAAGAGCAGAGTAGAGAGACAGAATCCCCTCCCTCGCCCTTCTGGCCACACTGCTTTGGATGCAGCCCAGGATGTGTTTGGCTTTCTGGCCTGCAAGTGCACATTGCCAGGTCATGTCCAGCCTCTCATCCACTGAGTTGTCTTTAAATGTGATGTAATTCCATAAGCAATTTAATGAATATGCTATACAGTTATTTAAATTGGTCCTAAGCCTGAACACTATGGTCGTGGTCCACTAAAGAACATGAATTTATGTGACTATTCTTATCCCTCGATTACAGTTTTCTGATGGGAACATTGGGGGTTTTTTTGCAAAACAACCATCAGTATGTGATTCAGACCAAGAGGTAAGCTTATGAATAAAAGAAAAAACAACACAGGGATGCAAGAATTAAAGTTTTATTTATTTGTGCCACTTGTGAGAGCAGAAAAGTACAATTAATTCTAAGCCTCTTCTATCAGATGGCTGATGTTTGTGACATTTCCATGCATTTTTATGAGGTAACCAAAATTTAAGTACTATTTTGTAGAGGAAAGATTACTGATTTTATTTTAACATAAGAATTATCACAAGTTACCATTATCATAACCCATGTATTTGGGGTACTGCCACACAGTGTGCACATTGTTCTTGTGGAAGGACTTAAATTTGTGCCCAAGTATATAAATTATAAAATATGCCTTAATTTTCAGTTATTTCAGCTGATAAATATGTGGGCGTACATGTTTTGTAGGTAAGGTATCACAGATTTAAAAGCATATTTTTCTTTTTCACTGAAACTAAATTCCTTTTAACAAATAAAGAATCTCTGGGGTGTGAGATTTGTCAAATAATGAATGTTTTCTGAATCCTGCCAACAAAATGCTTTTTAGAAAGGGCATCAAACTTTAGGCCTCTGCCATGGTTTAATCCCAGTCAGCAATGGATGCTCAATCACTCCACCCATTCCCCATGAGAAGAAGGAGGAGAAGAATCACAAAAAACCCCCCAGAACTCATAGGTTGTGATAAGAACAGTTGACGAATTGAAAAATAATGAAATATCCTAATAATAGTAATAAAAATAATTGTAATGAAAAGGAGAGAGAGTAATAAACCCCAAGAACAACAAGAGGTGCACAGTCCAATTGCTTACCACCTGCTGACCAATGCCCAGCCCATTCTAAGCCACCATTGGCATCTCACAGCCAATTCCCCCCAGTTTATGTCCTGAGCATGACATTCCATGGTATGGAAAATCCCTTTGGCCAGTTCAGGTCAGCTGTCCTGGCCATGCTCCCTCACAGCTTCTTGTGCACTTCCTCACCAGCAGAGCCTGGGACACTGAAAAGTCCTTGATTGGGGTAAGCACTGCTTGGCAACAACCAAACATCAGTGTGTTACCAACATTATTCTCATACTGAATCCAAAACTCAGCACCGCACCAGCTACCAGGAAACAAATTAACTCCATCCCAGCAGAAACCAGGCTAGCCCAAAGTATCAGTCAAGAACAGAAATAAAAGTGAATCTTCTCATAAAAACAAATAGTGCTTAACTAGGTCTTCACTTTTTTTTAATCAGTATTAGGTGCTGAAAATCAGTTTCTGCCTGGACTGAAACCTCCATCTCTGCTCTGAATTCGAAGGGTGTCCTGTTCTGACAGGAGCCTTGCATCTTATACTTCTCAGCACAAATGTGTGAAGTTTAACTCTGATCTCAGTTGTAATCATTGCTCAGCAGGTGTATTTATGTGTATTTAAAAAAAAAATATAGCAACCTGCAGTTTCTTTCATTTTTTGGTGGTTACCTTTAGCAGTAGTTGCTGGTTTCTGGAGTGTGCATTACCCACCAGAGGGAGCTGAAGCCAAGACCTGTCTGATTTTCATAGAATCATGCAATCATTTAGGTTGGAAAAGACCTGTAAGATCAGAGTCCAGCCATTAACCCAAGTCCACCACAAAGCCATGCCCTCTTAGTGGCACAGCTACATGTCTTTTAAATACCTCCAGGGATGATGACTCAACCTCTTCCCTGGGCAGCCTGTTCGAATTCTTGTCAACCCTTTTGGTGAAGAAATTTTTCCTAAAATCCAATTTGCCATCTTCTGGAGCAACTTGAGTTGGCCTTTCAATTCCCAAGAGGTTGCCAGGTGAAAGTTATCTCTTATGCTTCACAGAGCTTTGGATTTGGGCCTCTGTTCTCAAGTTAGCTTGGGAGCAGATGGTGACCAGGTAGGAAATAAATTTGCCTCCCTGTGCTAAGTTATTACCTCTTTTGGGAATCCTCACTTCAGTGTCAAAGCAGGCAAAGCAAAACCTTGTGATGTACATATCATCATTCTTTGGTATTTATGTATGTTGTTCTTTGTAACATGAATAAGGACACCAGAACTGTACAAAACAGGAATAACTTTGAGAGTAAACTAGTCATCCCTGAGAAAATTAGGCCAGGTAGAAGCAAGTGTGAATAGGTTCTCTGAGTCTTTAAAAGGAAATCTCTCAAAATTCCTGACTACAAACAGGCTGCAGGATATTTCTGCTGTATGTTAAACTGAAATTTTGTTTATAAAGAAATAAATTGGCTAAAATAGTAGAGAAAGTGTAGTTGATGCATATTAAGTGTCTTGATTTTGTTCAGCCAGAAATATGTGTCAAATATCTAAAAAGTTTATTTAGACTGACAGTTTGGAACTAAATATTTAAGTGTTTCCAAACATATATTCATTTTCTTTTCCTTAAAAAAAAAAATCACAGTATTTTGATATTTTCCAATTTATTCCAATTCATGATGATAAACTGACAAATTTTCTGACTTTTTTACTTAATTTTTTATGCAGCTCAGCTGCAGTGATTTCTTAATTGCATATCAATAAAAGCTTGTTAAATCTCAAGCATTTTTTAAATTATATCAAGTTATGTTTTCATCATTACATATAAAACCCCAGACCTCTAAAATGATTTAAAATTAGGTCTTTGTGCTATGGTGAAGAGCTTAGGAACCTGATAAATCCCATAAGAACCGATCTTGAGAATTTTAGCTAATTTTTTTATCAATAAATATGAAGACTTAACACACGCATCTCCTTGCCTTGGGTATGCCAGTACTGATATGGGCAATGAAGCAGGAACTCCGTGGGAGGTTTTTTTTTGGTATACAATTGGTCAAGGCAAAAGGGGATTTATTGTTCTTGTTCTAGTTTGTTAAATCATAGGATCAATTTATATTTCATTTAAAAAAAATCTTCTTTTGACTTAAGAGTATGGGAGGAGTGCTGGTCCTTCTGGACAAATGAGCCTATTTCTACACATTTCCTTCTGCACTTGGAATAAGCCATCCACAGAGAAATAAGTAGATGTTGAGACATAAAGATTAGCAGCTGAGAGGTGGTCAAGAACAGCTTCTTATACCATTTCTGAGTTGTAGCTGACCACATGAACAAAACCAGTCTTTAGAAATAGGTGGAGTTGACTTCTTTATACTATAAAAGGCACGAAAGCTAACACAGCTAATTATAGCTGAGCATTTATACACAAAGCTGGTCCCTACTGCCTCTACTCTACTTCCTCAAGTCATTTGTAATTTTCAGTGCCATGGCACCCTTTGACTTCTGCAAAATGGTTCATCTGTTGGTCATAAGGACTGTGACTGACAGGACACAGAAACTTCCCTAGGTAGCAATTACATTTGCTTTCTACACCACCAGTTATGGCTTAACAGCCTCTTAGACATCCTGTGGGATTTTTTTTTCAGTTTCAAGATCTTTTCTTGCAAAAATGGTAACAGTCTCATGAAGTAACAGTTTCAGCTCAGGTTTCTGTTCTGTGAGGGTGTTTTGTCATGTGCTTCAAAGGAAAGTTACAAGACAGTTTATATCAAATTGCTGTCTAAGGGACTTCGCTTAATGGCTTCCTCAGTTAGAAGCTGCCTCATATAATAGAGCGTGAGGTTTTAATACCTTTTTTTCTTAAATGTCTGGATCCTATCTAACTTATGAAGAGCTCATTATTCATTTTTTTTCAGCATTTCAGAGAGGAGGACAAATACAGATACAAATTACTGTATTTATTTTGCTTATTAATTTAGTTAATGATAGGATAACTTGTCAGGACTTTTAATAGGTATTTTCCAACATTTCAATGGAAATGAATCTGTCAAATGTAGAAAATAAAAAGAGAAAGGTAAAAATTTCAAAAATATTAGCAGGAGACACATTAATTTCAAAACCAAAACAAACCTTAAATTATGCAGTTTACAACTGTGTCTCTCAGCAGTGGCTGTTGGATAAATTACACACACTTTGTATGGGCACTTAAGGATTTTCTTAATTAAATAAAATAGAACGGGACAAAATTCTACAAATCTTTTAAAAGAAGAGACGTTATAATTTCTTTCAGAAGTTAACTAGCTAGAAAATAACCCCTCACTTTGCTTTTTTAGGGGTTTTCTTTTTATGCTTCTCCTAATTGTTTTTGACAGCTTTTTACTTCTCTCTCAGCACTTCATTCCTGCTGTCATTTCCATCTCTGTTTCAATCCTCTCTCTTGTTTGGATTTATTTTTCTCTTTTACTTTGTGTGTGGGTTATACTTTCACATTCTCTGTTTTCTTGTTTGACTTCCCTTTCCCTTAGAATTTTATTGCCTCATACTTCATTCTGAGGTCAGGAAAGGGACAGGAATATATGCCAGCTACAAACTCAGGAAATATACTTAGCTCTGTATCTTTTTTTTTATTATTTCAAGGTTTTGATCTGATGGACTAATGCCAGTTGCTGCATGAAATACTCATTTCTTCAGTAGATATTACCATACACAGGAATTGCTCCATTCTTATACCAGAAAATTCAGTGAAAAATTATGTGTCTATAGACTGGTAGAAAGCATTTTTCACCATTGAGAATTTATGATTAAAAAGTTCCTCTTCATAACTCAACTGAATAACAGTCTTCCATCATTATTCTTTTTGAGAAGTCAGGTCTGTTAATAATTTCTTTATAGTTACTCCATTGCTGTATAATTGATGTATTGTCATTATATAAACCAAATCCAAATTTATAAGGGATTCCAAGGATAAATTTTGTAGGTTTGACTTCTGTCATCTCTTCAGCAACCTACTATATCTTCCACTAACAAACTGCTACTCAAGTACTTCTTCCAAACATAAGTTGAAGGGATTCTTTCCTAGTTTGATACACCAATCTGACATGCAGCTTTATGTTTGTTGAGATTGTCAAACTGAATTTTCTGAGAACAAGGTTTGTGCTAATGCAGTGCAGGAGTGTTCTCTCAGTTGGTGTCCTAGTCCCAGTATCAGCTGGGGGTTCATTATTAAACTTTGCTGTGTAAATACTGTAGTCATGTAAAAAAAATGATGGGTTTCCTAAGGGTGACCACTTCTATAGCATATAATGCTAGGAAAGGATGGTCATAATTACTTATGCAGTATGTTTGACAGAACTTGAATGATGAGGTTTAGGACAAGTGTCTGCCACTCACAATAATTTGATTTTTCAAATGTCACTGGCAATAGTCTTTATCAAAGACAAGTAATTTGCAAAGGTAAATCCGGTTGCAAGGAGTTAAGAAAAGTGTTAGAAAGAAAATGGATGAAAAAGGAAGGAAGCAGTAGACCATACATAACAGAGATTGTAAAGGGAATCATCCAAAGTGCCTGCTGGTGTCCTTATTCAGTCCTGTTTTTTATCGTTGGAACATATATATATATATATCTATATAAAAGTATATAAAGTATATAAAAGTAGATTTGCAGATGGTGATGACACTGAGAGGACAGCAAATCATAATGAACTCTGTATCTAGATTCAGTGCAGGCAGAGATAGGAGACAGGGAAAGTATTTTGAAAATAGCAAAATCAAACCACATTAAAAATCCCAATTACCATACACGACAATCTTTTATAGCATTAAAATGTGCAGTTAACTAGAATATTTAGCAATCTGATAGTTTTTATTCCTGAACTGTCACTGCTAGAGCAATCCACCCCTTCCCAGTCATGGCATAGTTGGTATGAAAAGTCCAAATCTGGCTGCATCAGAGTATCTGGGGTTTATTCTGTACCTTGCTCATCTAATTGATTCTGACAGTGTAGACCTGACATTGTCATATACCTCTTGCACTGGGTTGAGCATACACATCTGGAAACAGTTCAGTCTTCCTTGTACATGCACTTAAGTCTTCAGGTTTTATTTAGTAGTGTGATACATTAAGGCTACAGGTATGGTTTTTTTCTGTTTTAATTGACTCCTTTTTCTGTACAGAAATAGAAAAGAAGTCAGGGTATTCAGTACTAGCAAAGGAGATGTGATTGCTAAATTGATGTGTTGAGATTCTGTGGCCATTGTTCAGGGAGAAGCTGTAACTAATGACTACTTCCCTGTGATCTTTAACTAATAAATATTTAGAGACTTTATTCTTGCTTCCTCAGAAAAAGAAGTTGTGCCCAATTTTAAAAAATATTTTGTCGATGGTCCATGAAGTCTTCAAGGGCATCTTTCCTAAATTGCTCTGGAGTTTTTGAAAATCAAACTGGAAGCCTTTCAACAACTTTAGGTGTCTAATTCTTCCTAAAAGTCTGGGATTTTACCCACTATTTTTTTTATCCAGCTGTGTTTTGTCTGAAGGCAGGAGGTTTCTGCTCTTTTACACCTCCGTTAAACCTTCCAGATTCTGGTACCTGCATCCTGCCATGCCTGGCAGCTGCTCCAAGAGCAAACCCCGTATTACTCCATTGCTTTCGGAAGGGTCAGCAGGGCTGCCTTCACTTTACCCTGACATAAGTTTGACCCTAAAATATTCTTGATAGAGCATGTTTTCTTTTCAAATAGTCTTAGAGAGTTTAAAACAATTGCTGTTATAAAGTGCTTCCCTCCTGCTATGAACAGCTCTGCGGTACCTTACAGGGCAGCAAGTAGAACCTTTCAGTGTTAGCACCTTTGTCTGCTCTCACACTCTTCAGGGTTGCTGCAATGACTTTATTTGCACCTGTTTCATTAATCATCTGGGCTATCATCTCATGGCATTAATCCATGTTGCAGATACTACTGAGGTAATACTCTGGAATGTGAAGACCACAGGCATATGGCCAAGTTACTTTCAGTTCACCTTGGAGGTGAGAGGTTTCATTTCAGTTGCCGTTTCTTAATAAAAGAGGATTGTTTCTTTGGATTTGATTAATTTCTGAAAGGATCATGCAAGTGAATATTTCAAAGCATTGCTATTGTCATTCCATGTTCTATTTCAATAATCTCTCCTACTTTACCATGGTACATTATTTAACTTCCTACTGTTTCACATGGACATCTGTAATGAGGTTGCAATGAAAACCAGCATGCCATTTGGTTAATAAAATTAATACCAAGTGATCTGAATGCTGTGGAATAAATCATGTGACAGAGGAGATAGGCTTATGTTGTGAATAAGTGTATTCATGCTTGTGAGAATACAAGAGATGTGAACCAAATTTAATGTGCATTTTTGGTGGAATTTTAAGATAAATTACGTTCCAAATGTTATGATTGCTCCTTATCACTGAAATGTATTCTAATCCTAAAAATCTCCACATTCTGAATACCAAGGTATGATTTTCAGTGCTGAATTCAAGCTTCTGTTTCTATCTCAATAGTTTACCAGTAAACTGAATACTAATATCAAAGATCTACAATTGAATATACATTTTAGATCTTCTTATAAATAATAAGATATTAACTCATGTATTTGATGGCATTAAAATCAGACCATTGCATGTTTTTAAAAATGTCCTGTGCAGCTTGGCTCAGGAAAAGATACATGGAAACATTCCTTCTGAACACAGATGTCGTGGTAAGACAGTTGAAGAGAGAAACTTTGGCTAAAATCTACTTTCTCTGTAAGCCAAATTACACAGGCTTTACACAGTGATCAGCACCCTGTATTTCACCTAGAAAGTGAAATGTTCACCAGTGCAAACATTGGTGTACCTGGCCTTTGTGTACTTACCAAAAAAGGTGGAGAGCAAAATTCAGGTAGACTGTTAAACAAAATCACGAGCTAGTCCCAGTAGAATAACCACAGATATGTTAAATGCAGAATATTCTATTCCTGTGCTACAAGCACTTCTTTTATTTTTTCAGTTTAACCTCAAATATGTAGGTGTTTCTCCTGAACTTCTTTGTTTAGCTTTTTGTGGTGGAGAGACTACCTTCAAACGGAACTTCACTGCAAAGGTCAATAACCAGGCAAAAAAACACAAATGGAATTTGAGAAATTGTGACTGTACTGAATTGTTCCAGGCAAGTTCAAAATACACAGGTATTTGATGTTCAGACATTGCCTTCCTTTCAGATTAGGGCAGGTAGCTGACAAGACAACATGAGAAGCATGATGTTGCCTTTGCAAACATGACTGAAACCTTTAAAAGGTGGTTTTGCCAAAAAGGGCACACAAAATATACTGCTTTCTGTAATTTGTGTCTGAATTGCCTTGCCTGTTTGCATGCTGCAAAGGGCTGGATTCAGAACTTACATAAATTAACATAGTACTGAGCATTGCTGGAATCACCTCCTTAAAAGCAAGTTGAACGTAAAAAATTAGCTAAAGGATTCATCCTTGCAACACCTCGATGTGGAGACCTTTTTAGGCCATTTGTCAGCCAAATTATAGCAAAGAAAACCGTTGGGTTTTTTTTTTTTTTTTAATTAGGAAAGGTCAGAACTCCAAAAGTGAACTGATTCCCACTGGTTTCAGTGAGGCCAGGATTTCAGTCATGTGTTGCAACTGGATACACGTATGTCTGTGCTGGGGAATTGGAGATCACTGTCATGGAATTGTTCAGGAGATTCATAAACCAAGCCACTTCAAACTTTAAAACACAATAGTGACAACTCTGTAGGCAGAATAATTACTAGTCATAAATTGTGAATGTTTTGGGGTTTTTGTGTCTCGGAGATGTTGTGTGCAGGAATCTCATGCTGGAGTGGTTACAGTGTTAAACAGGAAAATCAGAATGCCGTGCTGTTAGAATGGAAAAGGTAGAAAGCTTTGAAATTGCGCTGATGAGGGATACAAAACTCTTTGTCTTTACAAACAAGGGATTTGCCTCTCTTCTAGATTCTCTAACACTCATTTTTCAGGTACTAAGCACAAATTTACTCAGAAAGTAAGTTTGGGGGATGTGCATGCTTATGGATTTTTTTTTTTTACATTTTTGTAAAACCTAACTAAACAATACATATACTTAGATAATAAATTGCACAAAGCAGGCAAGGCATTTTTAATATGTTTTTACTAGACTCTGTTAACTTATGACCTTTCGAAAAAGTATGTGAAGAAACAGTCAGGTCATTACATCATTCCTTGCCAAAGTAAAGAGTATAGGCATCTTGAGGGAGGGCTACTGCTTGGCCTCTCTGAGAATAGGTAAGAATTTGTCTCTGGCACTGACTGCATCATCCACAAAGTTTTATATATAGAATAAACCATATGTTCACTCTCCATACAAGCAATGGCTAAATACTTTGAATTAGAATGATTGTCCAGTCAACCATCTTAATTTTATTTTCTTGAGTCACAATAGTTGTTAGCATAAAGGGCATTCTCTTAAAATCCAGCAGATACTCATGGAAGTCTCCAAAAAGTTCAAATCTGAAAATAAGCAATTCTTTATGGTGTATTGTGTAAGAAGAAACTTTTAAGTCTGGTTAAGGTCAGCTTTACTTCTTAGTTTCAAAGCTATTGTGGTACCTGAAATGTGAGCTAAGGCCCCCTTTTCCAGAAATGGATGGAGACAAAAAAAGTCACTTGCCGGAGATAAAACCCTCTAATAGTAATAAAGACCTCACTGAAGCAGAAAGATGCAACTCATTCTTCCCTGCGCCTGTTGGACTGAGTTGGTTTTCCCTAGTGTTTGTGAGGTCTGTGAGAAATGTTTGGATAAGATCTTTTGGTGCTGTTCCCAGAACATGGTTCATGTGATATCAAAGAATCCTGATGTTTTGCCAGGGACCTTTTTGTCATTGGGAATTTAGAGGCTGGGTTTGCAAAGAGTTGGCTGAGCTGCAATACAAAGAAAACTCCTGAGCAACCTATTCTGGCAGGCCATCTTCAGTCAAAGGCCACCAGGGAGCTGCACCAGCAGGCTCCACCAAAAGGACAATGAGCAAAAGAGAGACAAGTGACAGTTTTAACTTCTGTAACACTGCAGAGCTGAAACTGAAACACCAGTTGTCCAGGCCATGGATTTACACTGAAATATGAATTACTGGAATAACTAAATGAAGTCATTGTAACCTTTCTTAAAGCCAGACTGTCCTTGTCTTGAAGCAGGGAGATCAAGGAGATGAAGACCAGACTGATGTGCAATTATTATATTCCTTCATGTGCAAGAGTTAGTGACTCAAGCTGCCTGAGAAGTGGGAAGGAGGGATTTTGACTGACCTCACTTAAATACTATTTCAGTAGCATTACCGTCTCTCTAGACATCAGTCTAAATTGGCAGTTTCCAATCTTTTTTTCCATCTGTCATCCATAAGTTTTCTTCACTGACAAGGCAGTTCTGGATTAATGGGAGGTAAACAAATGGACGATTTTCCTCACTACTTCCATTCACCTCTTGAAGTCTGGAGTTACAGACAGCATGTTTTGACTTGAATTTCCCACTGCAGTGCCAGTAGTTACTTTAGGTGCTGTTTGCTACCACATGCTTACAATATATAAAAGATGAGAAGGAAGCATGTTTTCCAGAAGCCTTACCTTTGTACTGATGACCTATTAGGTAAATTGTGCATCCTTCCTGCTTAGCAAAGATGAAAAGGTGTGAAACAATATCCTGATGGATCAAGTTTTCTCAGTCATCACTGCATTCAATCAACAGACAGATCAGCTGGGAAGTCATTACAAGTGCTTTTGTGTACATACACAAAAAATTTATATGTCCATATGAAAGTTTGTTTGGTGTTAAGGTTCATTGACCACCACCAATGCCACTTAACTAATTATGTAAGTAAATATGCTAAGATTTAGAAGAGGGTACATATTTTTAATTAGATATAAACAAGATAAAAAAAAAAAGTGCAGACAAATCTGTAAAAAAGTTTTTGAGCTTGTGACTGACTTGACACATGATCTGCCTCTCCTAAGGTCATGGTGGGTTCATACCACGTGCACCATGTCTCTGAGTTCAGTGTGCAAGCCTTGTGCCAACTCTGCCTTCTTGAAACCAGCACATCTATCCTCTTTCTAACACTGCTGTCTTGACTTACAATGGCCCCTATCTGGTGCTTCCCAGATACACTGAACAAGAGAAAATCGATTGTATCATACCACGAAACTTAGAAACTGGAGTGCAAAGTATTACTTTTTCTAAGTTTAAATACACTTTTCATGTTGAAAAGCGACTGCTATATTTATAAAAAGAGTTTGGGTGGTGAATATTTGCATAAAACTACTCAGAAATTATTAGCACAGCAAGGATTACATACTATGTTATCTGAATAAGTTGCTAAAAATTCATGTTCTCATTTTGCCAGTTCCCTCCACCAAAAATTAACACTTACCAAAGAAAATACTGTGAAATGTTATTCCAGTGTTTCTTGAATAGGTTGAAACCAAAGCAGAGTATCCAGGATGGCTGCTTAAGATACCTGAACATCAAATTTTCTGACTGTGGAGAATATAATGATTTTGTTATTATTTTAGTAATTACTTGCAGCAAGTAGAAAGTGGAGCTGAAAACCCTTTTTAGGAGGTTATTCATTTCAATGGTACTGAAATTTATTATTATTGGGCCTATCTTTCTACTATAATGGGATAGATCCTTCATAGATACCGGATCCCTATTTTCAGTCTAGCAAATAGGTGTTACTTCTGTACAATAGCTAGAATCTTGTCCCTGGGTAGTTGTGTTCTGCAGCAGCTGCCTGAATTGCCAGGTATCAATAGAAACTTCCTCTCCCTGATCCAAGTTTTGATGCCCCTGGGAAATTACACCATTCCTCACATCCTACACCTCTAAATGCTCCTCAGTAATGGATCTGAATTTCACTAGAAAGGGAAATGTCAGCCTTCCCCATGGACTTTCTGCTGCTGGGGTAGCATAACCTTCACCACAGTTCAGCTCACTTTTGCTGAGGGAACGCAATGAACATGGAACAAGTGTCCCCCCTAGCTGGCCACTGGCAATGCTCAAAATGTGCCCCTAGGTAGGATCTGAAGGTTCTGCTCCCTTCCTGTCCTGCTGATTGAGACTAAGCACAATATTCAAATGATTTTCAGAGAGAACTTCTAAGGGAAAAGGTCCGAAGAAGGAAAAATACCAGATTAAATTCTCCTGGAGCTTTGCCTGGGCCTCCAAGGATATGTCACTGTCTTCCCACTCAAGAACTCCTGATCCAATCCATTTCCCTTGCCTAAGAGCAGGATCAGTTACAATTAAACTGATGTCAACATAATTGTCTAGCCTGCCTTGTAGTATCTTTGTCACTGGAGATCTTTGCTTTCCAAAGTGATATATTCCAGTGCTTCACTGTCACTATGGTTGAACAGCTCATTTTTTTTGTTGTTTTCTCCCTAGTGTCTTATTTAAACTTCCAGTGCTCCATCCAAGGGACATTAATTATTGTTCTTTTCACTTCGACAAGTTGTCTCTTTCCTCTTGAAAGCAATCTTTCACATTACTGAGGATTCCTGACCTCAGTCCTCTCATTTCTAGGCTCTGTTCAATTATTAGAGGTCATTGTCTTCTACACCTCTTCTCTATCTTGTTTGTTTGAACTCCCTCCACCTTTAAGCATGGTTTCTGAAACTGAATAGCATGTAACTACTCAAGGTCTGAAAACAGAATTCCTATCTAGTAATCTCACAAGATTTGGTGGGTTTTTGTGGGGTTTTTTTTTGCTATGGCACAAAATTAGCACTATGTTGATCTTAATCTCTTCACATCCTAGGGGTTTTTATCATTGATTATTGTACTATATTAAATAATCATTAACGTGCTATTTCTTAAGACTAGCATCAAATTAATATTAGATACGTTTATCTGACAGACTTCAAAATTACTATTTTTTCTAAATTTTAAGTTTAAAAATTATTGAAAAATCAGCCAGATTTGTACTGCTTGACAATTACATATGACAGCAGGACAACTGGATTTGGAGTCAGGATGGAAAATGGGTAAACTCCTATATATGTTCCTCTTTTTTCTTATGTGAATGGTACACTTCAGAACCATCAAATTCTTCTACCAAGTCACTTGGTCAGAAGGGAAAAAGGAGGAAGCTGGCTGATGCTGATAAGGTAACTTCATAAATAGAATTTGTGCTTCTGCTGATAAATCAAGGATTTATAATGTTTGTAAAAATCACTGCAACTTATCTTTTAAAACAAAAGTACTCCCATGTCATTTTCTTCTATTCATTTGCATTCTTTCACTGATAAAACCATGGTCAGACATATTGCCAGGGTTTTGGTACTTTAAGGAATGACACAAATGTATTAGTTTCTACTTATGTTCTGATCTTCTAAACTCAAAGTGAGCAGGAATGTTGGGCTCTCATTGATAAGGAGCTGCATGATTTGTTTGAAATTAGGCTTTGTTTTGTGTCATCTTTAATAAGCAGTGCTCTCTTTACATGGGACTCTAGTTTTAGGTATGAATAATTGTGAATGACGCCCTCTTTTCCTAGCTGAAGTAGATGATGATCACTCCGTTCTGGATTAAAAATCTAATCACAGTGACACAAATAACACAGGGAGACCCTGGACTGAAAAAAGGTACAAGCATCAAACAGAATAAAGGGATCCAGTGAAATTTAGTGATAAATGCAGCCAGCCATCCCCAGTTACCCAGTGAGATTTCAGTAGAAGGTGACATGATTCCAGTGGCTATATTCATATCAAAATAAGACTTAGAAGAAATTTAGTATTTTTAAGGCATGAACAGTAGTAATGAGAGACAGCCAAGAGAAGTAACACATGCCATTTATTTAGAGCTTTTGGAAGACCAGTCAGCTGTCTCATGATCTTGCAAAGCCTAACAGTTTACATGGTGATCTCTAATGGGTTTTATTTAAGCTTTAAACAAAGAAATGCGTGAAATGATACACTGAAATAAAACTATGACAAAACTATTATACAGTCTATTTTAATCAAGTTATTTATATCAGCACCACCTTCAACTGAAACTCATAACATTCCATTAAATATCTGCCTACATCGTTCAAAGGCATGGCAGAACTAGCAATACCACATTTACTGCTTCAGATACTTGCCATGGAGTTACCCAGATACCTAATGGATTGTCAGCCATGTTTTAGAGCCTTAAGTTAGATTACTTCAATTAGGATACTTAGGTTTTTTGGTTGATGCAACCAAGCCTTCAGTAGAAACTTGGCCGTTTTGCTGAAAACACAAGCAGTATCTCATAGGAATGAACTTACTGCCCTCTCATTACTCAGTATTTGCATGCCTGGCTTCAGTTCAGGAGCTTGCAGCCAGTGTCTTTCCTTATTTTGCTATTCAAGGCAAAAAAAAAGTTTCAACTTCATTATGCATTCATGGCTTTTAATTTTTTTTAAATAGAGCTAGTCTTTGAACAGAGACAGAACCTGCTATGTGCAGATTCCATATCTTGCCAAGGCCATGATTTAAAATTTCACCTCAATCTTATCAGTTACAGCCTATTGAATAGGAGATAAAGCACCTGATGAAGAGCATGTCTGCACAATACCTTTGGGGAAGTGGGCAGAGTGAAAAGGCACAAGCTCTTACAAAATAATATCACTTTACGTAAGTGGGAAAGTAAAAGGTGTTTGAGAGCACACTCAGCCTAAGGGTCTTAGTTTCAGCTATAAAGAATTTAATGGAAGAATTCCATTTTTATATTCATCAGGTAATTCCATTTAAAATCTATGCCTAATTTAGTAAAAAGGAAAGTTAGAACTATACTCTGGGCACATTTTATATATCTTTATATGCAGATTTACTTTGGCCATAAAGCTCAAGGAGGAACCTTACCAAGTGATCTGTTGGTCTGGCAAGCATACTAACATGACCTTAAGTCACAACTTTTTCCTACTGAGTTTTTTGAATAAACTTCTGTCTAGAAGCTGTACTCCAAAAATAGCAGGTTTGTTTTTTTTTTCCATGCTTCATCCAGCAACAGAATTGATGCAGGAATGTTTCTGGGTACTCTCAGGACATTCCTCTTCTGAGGAATCTGCAAGATTTGAATTATTACAAGTAGTTTTAAATTTCTTTTCAGTTAACTTAATTCCCATAAGTTTTAATTGTCTTTTACAGTTGGCAGTTATTGAAGCTGCAGTTCAGCTACTCCAATGCACTTCACAAAGTCAAGTCTTTGAAATCTGTGGATGCTTTCTTCTCTGCTATTGCACCTCATGCCAGCGAGTACAGATGACAAGTCATTAAAGACAAGACAGAGGGTTGTGAGCAAAAAAAAAAAAGTTATTAAATATGAGACTTATGTCTGACCTGCTTCCCCCAAACCAATTTTGTCTCTGTGGCAACAGCCACAGGCATGTGACAAAACATTTTGGATTTTTCTAAAGAAAAATTTACATACTTAAAATGTCACTTTTCAAGAAAGCATCATCTTTTATCCTTAAGCAGGCTTCAAAGGTGCATAGCATGTTTACAGGAAGACAAATCTTGTGGCTGTAAAGCGTCATCAGCTAATGCATTAAGGACCCTCCCCACAGCGAGCAGGGCCAAAAGTTGCACAACATGAGAGTGCACACGTTCTCTGTTAACTCCCTGCTCTGGCACTTCTTTGGGAAGGGGGAAGTAGGTCTTCTGAAGTCGAGTCTAGAATAGCTCTGGTATGATAATCACTAATTTTACTGCATGTTCTTTACATAAAATCATGCAGAAGTACCTTTACAGTTTACTACAAATATTTCAATAGTGTAAAAGGGAAAAGACTCAAAATTATTCTTACCTTCTATTGCTACATAAAATGTAATCATAATGTAGATGAATTTGCCATGCTAGTGCACACTATCATGAGATTGCAGATTACTGCACTGAAAATTGCAGCCAACGTATGTATTTATATTTAGAAAATCTCAATTTTCTGTTTCCATATGACTTCATCTATTATTCAACATTTCCAAGTTTTATGAACTTAATACAAATACTTCTTCAGCAATGCAGAAATTCTGATGATCTGATACTCAGAAATACAAAATCATTTACCATATTTTAAAACCCTCTCAAAAGCCACGTAGTAGTGACATTATCTCCTGTGTCCCAGCTCTACTGGTTAACTTACACAACTCACTGTGTTCAAACGACAGTTGTTTGTTATCTCAATATTACACCCTTGGGAAAAAAACATATTTAGTTTTTTTCTTATAGACTTTATCTATCTATCTGTATTTGAGTATGTTCTTGTTATCTGTACACAGGATAAGAGCTTGGGATCCATTTGAACATCAGCATACAATGTATCCGGTTTATAAAGAAGTACATTATACTGTGATCATCAAACTCCAGCTGCTGGAGGAAAAGGCAAAAGCAATCCTACTTGCAGGCATGTAAAACTGATTACTGGCACTGCTTCTTTCTCATCTTCCTCCAGGAATAGATGGCATGTTAGCATTAAACATTTTCAACGCAAAATTTCTAAGTAGGCGATAATGTAGGAATGCAGTGGGCTGCAACTCTTGTGCATTTTTTAATGGAAGTAGTACATATCTAATTTTGATATTATCTTGGTTTTGAGAAATTATAGGTGTTTTTTTTTCCTTTTAAATTGAACATTGAGGATTTGAACTTTGCTATCTGATGAGGTCAAAAAGAGCCTTGGAATAATTCTGTCTGCCCAGCAGCAGCTGACAGGCATGGGAGTGTGCAAAGCACCCCCTCTGCCCTGCTTTGTTCCTGCACTGCAGGGCAGGATCCATGATCCTGGTTACCAGTCCCTCCCTGTGTCAGCCACCAGGCTATCCAAGCTATTTTAATGGATCCAATAAAGCCTTCCTCAGACAATCAAAGGCATTCTTTAAGGCCTGAAAAACACATAATCCAGAGAGGACATGGTCAAAAATAGTCAAACAAGAGAACGGAACTAAGTAAATAGCAGTACCAGATAATCTTCATGCAAATAGAAATTTGGGGACTTGCATTGTTGTTGTTTACCACAGGTTCTGTTTACTCTAGACTTTTAATGTTCATTTATATTCATTCCCACCACTGTTAACCTCAAAAAACAAGAAAGCAGTATCTCCGTACAAATCTGAGACTGCCTCTGTAGCACAGCTGGAACACCTGTGGGCAAGTGAATTCCCAACCTCCATCCATTTCCCTCCCCTCTCCATTAAAAACAAACTAATAAACAAGAAAAAAAACAACCAAAAAACCCACACAAAACCCCCAAACCAACCAAAAAGAAACCAAACCAAAAATAAACAAAAAAAACCCAAACCCAAACAAAAACCCAAAAGCAACCAAGCAAACAAAAAAAAACCCCAAAACAAAAAAAACCAACCCCAACCCAGTACTGTTCCTCCACTGCCAGCAAATGCAACTATTGTGACAACCTCACCTTTTCCCTATCTGGGCTGCTGTCTCCCAGTTGAACCTTGCTGTATTCCTTACTGGAAGGTTACAGTTGCAAGTAAATTGCAGTCTTTCCCCCAATAGTATGAAACAAGTTTACACACCTAAAACTTGTCAGATTTTAAAATTCATAGTGCATATGCATCCAATTTGCCTCCCACAAAAATCTCTGCCTCCCTGATACCATAAAGGGACAAAATGAAGTTTGGGGTGCCATCAACAAGCCCTCCATTTTCTAGTCTGATTGGTGACCTAAATAAAACTTTTCAGTATTAGGTTTTTCCAAGATGTAATTTATACTACGGCTGTCAGGAGTTAAGATAGTAGTTACCATGGAGCTTTAATCTTTTTTTAGGCTTTAGTCAAAAGAAGCTGAATATCAGTATGCCGGGTAGAACCCTGCTCAATAGAATTTTATTCGAATTGGGGCAGGATTTAATCCTAAAATTTCTGCTGAATGTTAGTATCAAAGGTTCTCCGATTCATTCTATTTTCTTCCTTTCCTTAGGAGATGAAAGTTTCCTTTCCAGATTCTTAGATCACACGACATTCTACCCAAAAAGTACCCAAGTTGCTTCCCCTCTATTCCTTCAACTATAAATTGTAACTTTCTTCTAATCTTAATGTGCACAGCTAATCACTATAGTGAAATTCATTCACCAGCTTTTCCATTTTCAGTGGAGGCATTCTGTAAGTATATGAGAGCAAAGCTGTAGGGAGGATTTTATTTTTCTATGCACACACTAAACACTAATCTCTACACTGGAAAACAGGCCTTTGAAGCAGAAATTACAGTTGGAATCTATGTCTATTCTACTTATAACTTCCTTGATGTATATTTAAGGAAAAAAGCCAGAAGCATACAATGCATGAAGTGCATCTCTAAGGAGTACAAAATTGGTCATGCTATAGCCAGTGATGCTGTGCTAGAACACAGGTGCAGCAGAACAGAAATGCAGTTCAATTTCATATTTGCAGTTAAAACATTAGTGGCTGACTTAAAACTGAACTTGCCCTATACCAGGTAAATAAAAAGAATGCAGACATAGGTGGAAAAAAATGCAGAATTTGTCAAAATGAGCTTTTATAACTCTTACCCACCCCAACCAAAAAATTCGGAAGAATTTGGATGTAATCTTAAATTAACCTTGAGACTTGCATTCTAAAGCAAATGACAGCTTTATTTAATGAAAAATTTCCCAGAATTATCACTAAATTTACTGGCCAGCTGTAGTGGAACTGCATAATGCTCAAGTTGTTCCAAAGACTGCAGAGTAATCAGAAAATTGTCACAGGAGAGAATTTCAAACTCCTTTCAACTCTGTCATGGCATGTACTATAAAAGAGGCATGATAATAGTAAAANTGTGGAATTTAAAAAAAAAAAAGAAAAAAAAAAAAAAAAAAAAAAAAAAAAAAAAAAAAAAAAAAAAAAAAAAATCTTTTCCCTTCTAGGATATTTAAGTGTGGGACTTGAGCACCTGCACATTAACATCTGTTTTTACCACTGACAGCAAAATGTCTTACCTAACTAGCATTGGACAGAAAAACAATTGTGGGTTTGAGTGAAAGCCCTGCACATCAACTTCAGAGGATCAAATGCAAAGACCTGTGGCATATTTTTCAGTCTGAGGTGTGAATATCAAAGACCTGCAGAGCTACTGGAGATGGGACCTCTCAATAAAAGAAATATATATGCAGATAAGAAGGAGAAAGAACTCCAAGCCCTTAACTTGCTGGTGTGGCCAAACAGCTCATGTTAAGTATGAATTCAGACAAACCGTAGCAGTTTCCTTAAAGCTGAAGTTAGAGACTTTTAAATTAAGAGTCTTCAAAGTTAGGAAATGCCATCTTCTTTATAAAGGCCCACCTCGGCTCTAAAAGGATATCCAAAACAAAATCCTTATATAAACAAGAAAGAAGCATTTCCCTTACCACCATTCTGTACCAGTTTCAAGACCTGTCAGTACCACATGACTATTTCCAGATGTGTAGGTTAGTTAAAGCTTGGCAGGGAAATACAGTTAAAACTAGTTTAAATACAGAAGTATTATCATTGTGCTGCAGATATCAAGATAGCCTTACAGTATAGATGGCAAGTATTAAATTGCTTATTTTTGCTTTCAAAACAGTTTGCTTTGTATTATGTGTATTTCTGTTTTGCTTTAGAGTTTGATTAAATTATTTTGTCAAAATTAATCAAACCAGTCCACAGGACTGTGATCAAAAAACATTTGTGCTCCAATATAATTTCTTTTAAATAGCTTATGGGGACCTTTTTCTGCTGTTGAACTTGCATTACTCCAAAACTGAAAGGCAAAAAGAAAGAACTTAGAAGTGCACCATTTTTCAAAAGCTACAAGAAAACAAGATGCAACTAGGCTGAGTTAGGATGCAGCATTAATTTTCAAAAGAGAAAGCAGTTAACTTTATAGTCACATGTACTTCTATCAATTTCCAAAGTGTGTAGTGCCTAGATTGATTTTTTTTTTTTTGGAAGAAGATAAACTTCATGACACTCAATACATATCTTGAAGATGAACTGGTTTAATAGTATTTACTTTTCATTTTTACTTCACTAGCTAGGTTCATCCCTTTAAGAAAAGTAACTCAACATTAAGAAGCAACATGAGAATTCTCTACTTACCTTTCTGATTTCATACTAGCATCTTATGTACATCTTCAGCAATTACCACTGATCTTCTGTTGGAATGGATAGAAACCCACAAAATTTAGGTTTGGTTAAAAAAAAGTGGTGAAAGGCTAAATACCAGGTAACATCAAATCTTTTTTCATGTATGTCTTAACAATAAATTAGCTAGAGCATTTAAAAGAAATAATTGTAGAAGTACCCAGTATATTTGGGGCATGCTGCTAATCTGCAATATAAACTGAACTGTTTCTACATTTGAGCAATTTCATGTATTAAGCCAAGCAAGTGCCATTTCTCCAGCACTATCTTCACTGGAAGCCTTGAGAATTCATATTCACTACTAGAAAGGCCATTAGCATTTAAAAAAGCATTCCTCCATTAAAGATATTTATCTGGACCACTTTCAAAATCTAAAATTTCCTTTCTGTAACACCCCACCATACACTTCCTACTTCAGCAATTATTTCAGATGAACAATTATATAAGGCTCCCAGATTTCCTCTCTGCATTGGAAAGAAGTATTCTTGATTTATCCAGTACAAATTCAAGCAATACTTTTCCAGATAAATCAGTAACTTCAATAGTTAGAATTTCACTTATACTTTATTCTGCAACTTCAGTGTTTACTTAAGCAATGTTTGTTTTTTAAAATAGGGAGCATGTCTGTTTTAGGAAAACATTAGATGTTCATATAATCCTTTCCAATCAATCTTCTCAAGAAGGAAATTTGAGAATCCTTAAGCCATTACAAATTGAAAAAGGACTAAAATGTTCAGAAGACAACTTACTGCCACTTATCTTCAACAGCTGGTCTGATCATTCTCCATCTATAGCCATGGTCCAGCCCCTTAAGATTATTTTTACAACCTGAGATCAGCCAGTAGGCCTGGAAAGCAAGGTAGGGATAAGGTTTACCCTCTCTCCTACCCTACTGATGGTCAGAACACTTACATGAGTTTCCTGCAGGAGCTTTTTACTCACTGTGGTAACTCACTTTTTACTCACGGGTCTCCCCAGTGGAGTGCTAGTCCATTTCATAAACCTACAATTTTAAAGCAAAAATTCAAATCTCTGCCTTTACACTCCCCTGGCACACGTTAACTACTTGCAAATGCTCAATCCTGCTAAGGAATCAGATCATACCTGAGGAAACAGGCTTGGTATGTTACTTACCTTATAACACTGAGCATCCTGTGCATTGATTCATGCCACCTGCTCTGACAGCACCGAGGCTTTGTGCCCCACACGGCACATTCCACCCTCCAGCCCCAGCCGGTACAGCCCTCTAGTGGAGATGTGGGAAGGAGTTCTGATGGCATCCATCCATCCCAGCTTGCTTTTGCTCATCTGCCTGCCTCCTGGGCTGCTCTCAACTCAGCACAACTGCTTTCCAGTTGGGCTTGGCCAGAGGTGGTGTCACTTCTCCCTCTGTACTCTCAAGGGAAACCTTAGCAGCAAGGGACAGAGACCTACAGTGACTTGTGAGCACCTGCAGCCCACCCATAGGTAACCCTCACACCCAGCCCTGCAGAGCTGCTGCCGGCCTTGCCAAGCCCACCACAACTCCAGTCTCCAGAGTATTGTTGAGCAGAAGCCCTAAGAGTGAGCTTTGGTACCCCACTCACTTCTCCATAGCATTTCCCATTGCAAAGGAGCAGCAACAGCTGTTTTCGTCTATTCTTCACCTCCTTTAAGGCATGGGGATGAGGAAGTTCACTTTTAACTACCACCCAAGTAGTGTTTAGATACTACCAGCACACTTCAGGGCAACACTCTTACATAGCCTGTCAAAAACTTGCTGGGATTTGTCTATTGGCTCTGTGCCATGCATGCTTATGTTTGGTTTCTTTTAATTATCTATCAAACTTCTATTGAATTTTGCCTTCAGGCTTCTTAGATAGCTGCCCAAATCCAAGAACTGTGGTGCTGTGCCTAAACCCAGGTTTGGCCACATGCACACACAAATACTACTTAAGGAAGGGCAAAATTTACATCCCAGAGAATATCAGTCATGTTTCAGCTCTCTACAGATCAATTACAATGAAGATACCATCACATTTCCAATTTTTGTTCCCTGAAATGTTAATATCTCATCCTCTCAAGGGATCCTTCTACCACTTCAAGATTTATAGAGAGATCATGTGAAATGATAAAGACCATATCAGGATGCTTGACAAAACCTATTAAGGGTATAAAAAACTGAGTATACACCATAATTACATCATACCCAAAAACTGACTCCCAAGTATAGTCACAAAGACAAGAGTTTAATGTTGGCAAAAAAAAAAAAAAAGTTTCAGTTAGTGGTATTTTCTTCCTTGCAATAACATACTGGTCATATGAAAGTCACTGAAGAGGTCTGCTTATAGCTCAGGAGACTTTTACAGTTACAGCTGAATTCAAAACCCCTAACTCCAAATGTGTGATGTTAACACAAAAACTGAAAATGTAAAACCTGGGATAAAGAACAAACTCAGTTGTTAAGATGCTAGCAGATATGTGAGGCCTTTCAACCCCCTTACCATAACATGAGAAGTTCTTTAGTATCTTTCCCATCACCATTATTTCAGGATTCACAAGGTTCTTTAAAATACTAATGGGGTTAAATTGAAACCAAGTGCCATCTGCTTGTAATGTCTTCTGTGAAAGGTCTGAAGCCACCCTGTTTCAATTATTTGGTTACTCAGTGCAGAAAGTTAAAGATCACAGAAGGTATAACAGCTTTTAATACTCCATTAATATTATAGATTAAAAATTATTGCATAGTCTTATGCATTTCCTAAAACAATGTTCTCTGGAAAGGAAACATTTTAATATAAAAGGAGCAACTCTTTAAAACATAAATTGTTTTCACTACCTCGATCTCCTATCCTTTTTTGATTTGTCAGTACATTTGTCCATTGTTTTCTCATTGTCTCCTCTGCACTTGGGGCAATACCATTTCCCCTTTGGCTTGTACGTGAGTCCAACACAGGAGAAGTGGAACCACTCAATAGGGCACTGTTCATTGTCACATCCTATCATTTCGCCGTAAGACACCTGGTTGCATAAGCAATAAGTTGGTTCATTGGGATCAATTGCAAATTCTACAGGTGAAACTTCTCTCTCCTGTTTGGCTTTGGAGCGTTTTTTCTTCTTGGAAGATTTGGATCTTTTCTCCTTAGGAGGCTGATCATCGCAGTCATCAATCCCATTTGCTATGTGGCACAGATCACGGCTCTCGCTGGTTCGCTGCCGACGAGGTCTACGGGAAGATCTCTCTGGCTGGCAGGACTCCATCTTCGCCTTTTCCAGAGGCTTTTCGTTCTCAGACAGGTCTTGAAAACACTGAGAGTGTGTTTCCATTTGACGGGCTCTATTCTCTACCAGTTCTAGCATCTGAGTAACGATTTGAATTTTTTCATCTCCAAGTTCTTGACTGTTGATTAATGCACGCTGAAGATGCTGCTGCAAGCGTTTCTTCTGAACAGGATCGTTTTCTGACTTGTATTTTTCATAGACATCATCTATTTCTTTTAACGCTTCTGTAAAATAACAGAAATAATTACACAAGATGGAATATGCTCAAGAAAACACAGAAATATATTTCTAACTGATGAGAAATAGTACAAATCTTAATTCTAGTATACCCTAGCGGGTTAGATTGAATACATCATTCAAGTTGCATGTGGACATCAAATCAGTGTCTAAGGTCACAATTTGTTGCAAGAAAAACTCTCATGTTCTAAGACAGAGCAAGCTTATTTTAGCCATTGGCAAAAGAAAGGATAACACAAACCAAAGCAATAGCTTATTTTATCACACAAAGGATCCTGAAATTCATACAATTGTCATACATCTTGATATATAACACTCCAGAATTAGTTTATCCAGGTGCTCTGCCTTCCCCTCTTATTCATCTCAAGGTTTGGTATTACATTTTCAAGTAGACATAGTTATAAAAGGAGTAGGACAACTGAAGTTACATAATAGCAAATTTACAATCAGAATGTAAATTAACTTACACCCCTCAAAATGCTTTCCCATTACCAAAACAAATTACAGCAAGCTGCATTTTAAATCAGGGCTGAACTCTTCAGAATAGGTGACCTTCTCTTTAGTGCATCATAGGATATTTTTAAGCAACTAGTAAATGGGTGGCTCACAGTTTGACTTCCAAGATTTCCCTCTTCCAAGTCATGCAAAATAACTGCATGAGTTGCTGTGAATCTTTCGTTAAATTTAGTTCTAGGAAGCAAACTTAATGAACCTGAGTATGAGATCAGTAAATGTCTTATACATCAGTCTTAGTCTGTACTCTGCTGGATTTTAAAATAATACTTTCCAAGCCAAATGCTACACTAAATCTATACATAAAGGATAGAGCAACTCCAAACAAGGAAGGAAATAATTAGAAGAACTGACAGTGAAACTTAATACACAGTGTTAGGTACAGCATTGATTCACTCAGAACTTATGGATTTTATTTGAACAGGTAAGGGAGTTTATAAATGGTACCAAACTATTTACTTCTAAAGCAAAAGTTATGCAGTACAATCACCTCTTCCTAAAGACTTGCACTTAAATTTGCTTTCCTTTTAAAAGAATTTGTCTGCACTGTTGTGAAATGATTCAAGCTTGTTAACACAACATCATTCCTAGGGATTTTTTTCCTGCTGACATCTTGGAACAGTAGCTTAAGCATGAACAGCTGCTTTTTACTATAAATTCTGAAACCTGTATGACAACAGGAGCCAACTGCATTTTGTTCTGTTCCAGACTTTCACTGAGGTAAGATAAAAATGACTACTCTGCCTGTCCAGTAAGTCAGTCTGTATTTTCTCAATATCAGCATTCCAGCTACCATTTAAACCATAAGCTTTGTTTCCCTGTACCTTCAGCTGCATCACTTGCCTGTTGCCCTGACAAGAGAAATAAAACTTTAAAAGTCTTACTCTCTGCTCCTGAAAAGCATAGATTAGGGTATTTGTATGCTGTTGAACAAGAAAGGCATAACCAGAGTACAATATTGTACAGCCACACTTTTGTTTTTGGAGATAAGAGTATAGGTACAGTTATACAGATTTCCTGTATTGGGAATGCCCTACCCAGAACCACTCACAAACAATATAGCTGTTTGCTCGTTCATACTGTGACAGAGAACAACAGCATTCATCCTACATCAATTATTGCCTGGATGCAGCCTGTGAAGATATGCTGAACTTTACACGGATCAACATCTACTAAAGAGAGCAGAGAAGTTTTAGACTGACAGAGATGGTAGTTTAGCAAACTTCTTGTGAATCCCCAAAGATTAGACAATGCATTCATACACTAATAAACAGCTCTGAAACCTCTGTGAAAAAAAAAACAAAAACAAAAAAAGCAAACAAAAAACTCCAACCCAAACCAGGGCCAAGTGTTCATTACACATAATCTGATTAAGTTTGGTGGAGCTAATAAAAACTAAAACAATTTGTTTTCTAAGCACAAGAGTGACTTTTCCGCTCCTCCACAGACCATCTCTACTTTTTAAATTAGCTGAAATAATATGACATGGCTTTTACATTTTCAGACTTGGGTCTAAAATATTTTTTCCCATTTTTAAGGTTTTGAGGATTTTTTTTGTTGTTTTTTAAAAAACCGTCGAAGGCTTTGCTTAAAACTAGCAACAAACTTCTTCTGTGGCTCAATATACTAGTGGCTGGGTAAACACATGGAGATATAGTCTAAACAAAATATTTAATCTATTAGAGGCTTAGGAGTGCTGGCTAGTCACCATGGATCAGGAGGTAAAGAGTCTGCTAGGCAGTCCAGCCTTGACTAGGAATTCAAAATGCTGCAGGCAAGTCTATACCCTTTAAAATCCCAGGAAACTTACAAAAGCCGGTTCTTATGTATCTTCCCGAGTAATTAGAAAGATAATTGAAAGAATCCCGTCACAACAGCTGCCTCCTGAGGTGGCCCTTCAACGTCTAAGAGGCCTTGATGGTCCCCACGGTCCCCTCCTGTCCCCGCCATAGGAGGGAGATGTGGGTCCAGTGCCCATCCCACGGGACCAAATTCCTGCCTCATGGCAGGGGCCGGCCGGCAGCTGCCAGGCACCGATGTGCCCCGCAAACTCCGCGGGGTGCAAGGTCTTTAATCGGCATTGAACTTGCCGTGCCTCTGGATGAGGTTTAGGGCAACTTCCCCCTGCACGACCCAAGGGAACGCTGCTGGCGCTCTACGTATCCCCGCCCCCACCGCGCAGTCCGCCGCGGGACGGGCGCTGGCTGCGCCGGGACACCGCCCCCCGGCCCCGCTCGGCGAGAGGAGCCGCGGGCAGGCCCAGTCCCGCGCCCCGCCGCCGGTTCGGTCAGCGGGGCTGCCAGGCGGGGCGGAGCGGCCCCACACGGCGGAGCCGGGGCCTAGCGCGGGGCAGCGCGGCCCCGCTGGCCCCGGGGCGGGGCGGCCTTCCCCGGGACCGACCGGCCGCCGGCAGCCCCGCAGGCTCAACCCGCCGGGGCCCCAGCAGGGTTTCACCCCGGTCCCGGCTCCGCCGCGCCGGGCGCATGTGCGGCGGGCTGGAGGCCGTCCCCTCTCCCCTCCTTGCCCGCCGCCCCGCGGCGGCGCCCACCTTGGCACTGCGTGTCCATCTCCCGCAGCCGCGCGGCGTTGCGCTGG
>VZTJ01002478.1:1426905-1579433 GCA_013397795.1 Orthonyx spaldingii | reverse complement strand
GTGCTGGAGCGGCCGCCCCTCCGCGGGGTTCGCGGCTCGCGCGCCCCTTCCCGCGGTGCCGCCGCCGGAGCGAAACCCCCGCTCGGCGCCCCCGCCCCTGCCCGCAGCGCGCATGCGCGAGGCCCTGCCCTTATAAGGCGCGGCCCGCGGCGCTGCCAGGGGTTCGCATTCTCCCGCCTTCCCCCGGAGCGCGCTCCCATTGGCCCGGCGCGCGTGGCGTCACGGAGCACGCGCGGAGGGCGGAGCCTCCCTTAAAGGCGCCCGGCGCCTCCTCTGCCGCTTCCGCGCCCGGGCGGAGTCGCGACCCGCGCGGGGATCCCCGCTCCGGGACTGCTCCTGCCCACAGCGAGAGCTGCCCGGTTTATCTCTAAAGAACAGCAGTGATGATTTGTGATGAGCTATTGCTCAGGGAAGCCGAGTGACATTTTATCCTGAGAAATAATTTCAAGAGTATTTTAAATAAGGTGTCAAAGAACTTTGGCCTTTTAAAACTCACTCGCCTACCAGCAAATCTCCAAAAATTGACAGAGTATCCTGTCTTTCCCGTGCCCGTTGGAGAATTTGTATCAAATGTTGGCCACAACAATTACAGTAGGAAACAAAAGTCAAAATATACTTTTTGGCTGTATACTTTTTTTAGCTATATAATTTTTCCTACTGGAAGAATGATGTAAAGCAGAGAGAACTACTAAAATGTCGAGATTTCATCTCCACTTCTCTTTCAGACATTTTTCAGATCTTTACTACATGAATAATAATTGGTAAGCATCAGGAAAAGAAAATTAATTTTGTCGAGTCTTAAAACACCCTGAGGAGACCTGTATATTTTGCACTGTTTCTTTTATATTTTAGGCATCTGAAAAAAAAAATCCAGGGAAAATGCATATGTTAAGTGTAGCAAAAAAACCAAAAAAACCACCAGAGATGATTGAATTCAAGAATAAAACTGAAAAGAAGAAATAAATTCAAATCCCCAGACCCCCTTCTATTTTACATTCCTACCTCTAGTTAAGTAGCCAGCAGTAACACAGTACCCATACTAATCCTGTAGATAGCATTTCAGGATGACATGATCTAGAGTAGTGGTTAAGCAGCAGCACAGGCTGCACAGAGAAGCTGTAAAATCTCCATCCTTAGATATTTTTTGAGCCTACCTGGGTGAGGCCTGACACAGTCTGATCTGGCTCTGCTTTGGTGGCTTCCAGATGAACCCATCCAGACTCCTTTTCTCCTATGTTTCTGTCTCTATGTGGTCTGCGCCAAACAGCTCCATGGCCAGTCCTACAAGAAAATGAGTGTTTTGCATGATGGCAGTCTGCAAGTATTATTTTCTTAAGACCCAAGTTCACAGAACTGTTTAAACATTCCTAACTTCCAAGTCACGCAGCCGCTGAGCGGGTGTTCTACATGGCAGGGATTTTCATATGTCTCTGTCCAAGCTGTTGAGTAATTGTAGCTGCAGTCAGTCAGCTTTGCCCAAGTCAGCAATGTGTTGGCGAGATCATAAAAATGAATGAAAACAAAGTTGTAGGCAGTACTTTCAAAACATCCTTCACTACACTGATGTCACTCTGGCCAAAAAAACAGGAAGTCTGTAATTCTGTGTGTTCATGTTCTTAAGAGGGCATATTCATCTTACAGCGAACAGTTTTAATTTACAGTGTAACACCTGTAAAACCAGCTGGGTTTTTTTGTGCACTGTTACAGCTCGGATTAATGAAGCCTCAGATCATTTTTCGCTACTTGTCTCATTTTTGCACAAATAGATTTAGAAAGTGGCAATAACCTGGTTACCTTGGCTTCCATCTGCAGTAACTCACTGAAATTTTATTGTGTAATGTTCATTGCTGTCACTTCTGAGTAACTGAAGTAACTGAATTTTTTTATATAATATTTACAGATAACACTTACTGTGCAGGCAGAAAGCACTTCCTCTATGCCATTGAAAAGGACCTGGATTAACATAATTGATACAATATTCTTGAGAAAGGTGTTGGCTCTTTTGAGGGATTGTGTTTCTGCTTACAGTAAGTTTGAATGGGTGTAACATTCTGCCATCTCATGAAGGAATAAAGCTGAGAAATAAGAGATTTCCTCTACAGTGCAGAAAAAATAAAGTCAGAATGTTCATTCAAAATTAACATGTTGTTTAAAATTAAGTGTTAATTACTATTAAATATTAATTTAAACGTTTTGGCATAACTTTTTTTCTCACAAGAAACTGTGCATGCACTATCAGCAAAGACATAGCCAAGAAAATAATTTTAGAATAATTCATAACATTTATTACAGGTGGTTTCTGTGCTAAAAGCTTGCTGTTTGTCACTAAAGGCGGAAGCAGCATCTAAGGTATAGCAGAGAACAGCTAATGATTTCTGGATTTAAGTGTTGTCTGCTGCTTGCAAACACTAAAATAAAGATTTAAATTTTGAGTAACTTTAAGAACACAGCAGTGGCATTGGACCAGATTTCCTTAGGGAAAAGAACCTTTAGCTTGCTGCATGTTTGAAGCCTCAGGGGAAAGGAAAGCAAAAAGAGCAGACTGAATTCTCTGCTTTGCTCATGCCTCAAAATGGCTAAGAGCAAGCACAGGAGAATTTTTATGTACTGGGCTCAAGTTTGCAGGTTGATAGATAGCTCTGAAGACCAAACTATGTCCCTTCTTTCACTGTCTATATGTGAGAATAATCTGGAGATAGGAAGAGACATGGTAGAGCAAAACCTTGCTATTTGTAGAGATGGACAGGCAGAATGGTCATACATTTCCACCAACCCTCTCTGCTATGTGGAAAACTGTCAGCTTGAGGTTGACATACACAGGGATGTGATATTAGGGTGTATTGCATCTATCTCAGTAGTTGTCCTCCAAGGGTAACTAATACAGAGAGTTCCCATATCCAGTTTATTTAGATTTATTTATATATCTCTAAGCTAACCCCAGTTTTCATGGAGGATAGATCCCAGCAGTTTTTGCTTCTTTATAATTTACAAGTATAGTTTTTTTAAGTCCCAATCAGAGTATTCCCCTTCTTTTTGTGAAAGATGATTTCATTATATTACAGATTTTACTATGATAAAAATATTTCCAGAGATTTAATCCAAATCTTATTTTCCCCAATTGAAGTTTTGCTTCTCATCTTTTATAATCCTGATTTTACATCCTCAAATTGCAGATGACTCCTGTCCTGTTTCACATAATAATACACAAGTTGGCTAGGGGGTTTTTTTTGTTTTGTTTGTCTGGTTTTGATTTTTTTTTTTGTTTGGTTTTGGGTTTTTTTGTTTGTTTTTTTGGGTTTTTTTGTTTGATTTTTTTTTTGTTGTTGTTTGTTTGTTTGTTTGTTTGTGGGTTTTTTTTGTTTGGTTCCAGTTTGGTTTGGGGGTTTTGTTTGGTTTGTTTGGTTTGGGTCTTTTTTCTTGCTTTTTATTGATAACCCAGAAGTGTTTCAGGCTGTGGAAAAAGAAAAGCAGCATTATTGATGAGGACAAGTCCATAGGGGGCTGTAATTGTGGAAGACTTTCTTAGCATTTAGTAGAAATGCTTAAAGAAGAATAACAGGGTGTTTCTTTTAAGCAAAATAACTGATTTTTGAAGATATATATTTCTTGTCAGAAATGCTTCTCTGGCTTCCATGGGATGAAACAAATGAAGAATTATCCAAGATACCACAAAAATAACCAGATAAAAATGAATGAGTACAAGCCAGATGGGCTTTTTAAAGAGTCAGCTGAAGGAAGCTATAGGCCATAGCTGACTTTTTTACAAGTGGTATTCTGGGAAGAGGCTATCCTTGCCAGAGGTACTAATGTGTTTTACCAGGTAAGCTATTCTCAAAAGTTTCTCTAACATCAGGTTAAACATCCAAAAAAGATACTTCCTTGTAATGCCAGACATTGCTTTTGGTTTTCCTTAAATATTTGGCTTTATTTATCTGATGGAATACAAATCATGTGAATGCAACTATTATTATTTTTCTCTTTCATTTACACAAGTGTAGAATACCTAAAAATAAGACATGGGCTGGCATCAGATCATTTCAATAAGATGATAAACTAAATAGTAGATTTCCTGAAAATACTGGCATGTGCTTTTTTCCCTGTTACCTTCATCCTCAACTGTACCAAAGAGCTTTCTAGTACCAAGTAACAAATATCCCACACTTACCAGCGGATGTACCTTCTTTCTCATCCACAACATCTACTCTGTTTTCTGCCAATATGCTATAAAAGAAAATCTCTTCCTGAACCCGACTTAGTAACCAGTTGGCTTGTATTAACATGGGAAAGAGAGCAGCCACAACATCCTGCTCAGTTTTTTCTTTAAGCAGATAGGTTCCATTTATTTCACCATGAGCAAGCTGAAAAACGGAGTAAAAGGTACAGACTAAGTTTACTCTGTGCTTTGCTTTGTAATAACTATTTTTTACCGTTCTTCACATTCAGTTTCCATATTCTAATGCCACAGCTAAAAGTGTTTTGAGAAATTGGTAGGCCCACAGCAGGACATGTTAAGAAATTCACTTATATATTACTTCATTGCTTTCATCAGAGCATACTGACACATTGTCACTTTGTTTTGAGTAGAACCACACTGTTCCTTTTTGAGGCTATCAGCTCTGTTTGGAATATCCTCTGGAAATTAGCAGGAGCTGGACAATAGCAGCTTCTCCCAGGTGCTATGGAGCATGCTTGGCTGGCATAGGAACTGCAGCTCCTTAGAGGAGGGGGACGCTGCTGATCAGCTGAGAGGCAGCATCTGGTCACTGCCATGATGGCACCACATGGATCATTTCCTGTCATTTACAACATAGATCTGTCCACTTGTGTCTGAAGTAACACTTCCCTGTCTTCCTCTGCAGGAAGCTGCTTTCAGACAGTAACTCTTCTTCCTCACCTACTATTACAAAGCAGAAATGATCCGTGGATTTGGTTTCCAGCTCTAGAACCAATCACCATGTAAAAAACCTCGGGAAGCATGCAGATGATGTTTAGGGAATCCAAGTTATAAATGGTAACAAGGTAATCTTGATGCAAAAGTAGCAATCATCTTTCCTGTCTTGCCTCAGCCCTGAAACCTGACCCTCTTTCATTCTAGTAAGTGGAAGAACCCACACGAATTTAAGGGAAAAGAAGCAAGACCCTTTTGCCCACAATAAAGAAAGGATTTTTTGTGTGTTCTTACCTGAGCTCCATACTGACATGGATGCTGCATTTCTCTGATTTTGCTGCTCACAACAGGTCATCTGAAAAACACATTCTTACTTCTTCCTTTTGTGAGGAACAAACATACACAAGTGCACCTTTGTAATCAAGATTATGAAATGAGGGTAGGCAGTGCACCTGCAGGAAGTTGCAGAAGGTGATGGTTTAAGACATTCATAATACTCCCCATATGCGGATGTTAATTTTTCTTTCCAGCTCAGGAAATAAAGGCGGGAGTTACCCAGCTAAACATGTCGAATGAGAGAGAATTCTTAGTATGACTAGGTCTTGCTCTAAAAACGTCGCCATTGACTATTAGGGGAGCCCAGGTCTCTTGTCACAGATGTCAGTGAAATGAATTCCACTCTGTGTGTGGAAATGGGGTAATTACATGCCTGTGATTACCATTTATGAATTTCAGAGTTCCCCTGAAAACTTGGAGGAGTTTTAGCATATGTCATTAAAACCCTGCAACAAACAGGAGGAAGCCTCATTTTATTTCCCTCCTAGTGTGGATGTATTTTTCTCTTTAGGAATCTGATTATCCAAACCTAGTAAACGTAGTAAAAACGATTAATTCCTAGTGCAACTGAAAAGTCACCACAAATAGCACCAGAGAATAATTTCATGTCTTCCAAATAACCCTGTAGCACCAAAACGCCTACATTATGGGTTTTCTAGTGGTGATGTTGCTATGCAAATTTTTCAGTGTCATCACTTACTCCAAGTTACCAAAAAGTAGTATTATCCTTTACTACTAGCATATGACCAATGTACAGGCTTTTTTCCCAAGAACTGACCGAGTTTACATTTGCTTTATTATTCAGTTGTAATTGTGAGAAAAATTAATGGTTAAACAAGATGAATAGATTCCTGCCTCTCAAACATCCTCTTGCTCAAAATAATAAAGAGAAATGTGACATAAACTAAAGGAGGCTTTGGGCTGGAAGGCTGTTGTCAAAATATAGGCAGCATCTACTGAACATAGAACTTAACTGCAGTTAAAATCACAGAATAACAGAAAAGGTGAGACTGGAAGAGACCACGGTGGGTCACTGGTCCAATTTCCCTGCTCAGGTTGGGTCCTCTAGAGCACATTGCACAGACTGTGTCCAGACAGCTTTTGAACCTCTCCAGAGATGGAGACTCCACAACTTCTCTGGGCAATCTATTCTAGTGCTTGGTTACCTGCACAGTAAAGAAGTTCTGCCTTGTATTCAGATGGAACTTCCTGTGTATTGATTTCTGCATATTGCCTCTTGTCCTATTTCTTGGTACCACGTAGAACAGCCTGGCTCCATCTTCTTGACACCCTTCCTTTGGATACTTACAGACATTGATAAGATCCTCTCTCAGCTGTCTCTTCTCCAGGCTAAACACTGGAGGATTAGAAATGTAAAATGTAAAACATTGAAGGGTTTAGTAAATCCATTAGTTAGATCAGTTTTCTTACTAGTGACAAAAACATCTTTTGCCCAATGTGATTAATCTCTGACCTTCATATTTAAAATAAGTCCTTTTGCAGCCCACTTGGGCCTAACAATTAATGTTACTGGACCAGCAGTGGCAATGAAAACTTTAAAGGGCTGCAGACTCAGATGTTAGAGCTGAACAATGCTTTTTTAGTTGCAAGAATGTTACTAGAGGAGGAAAATACATAGCTGGTAGCCACTGTAACTCAATCTTCCATTACCTTAGGAACAGGCAGTGGTGCTCAGAAATTATCATGCACCATTTTAATAATTAGCCTACAACATATTTGAAACTGTTACCAGGTATCAACATAAAACCTGTTTTCCTAAATGGTCATCTGTGAGTGTGCTAATTAATCACAGACTAAAAAGTTGATGCTTCCTGACACATTTAATGACATCATTTTCTTAAAAATGCTTAACCTACCTAATTGCAGTACCTTTGCTGTGGCAGTGGCAACTTACAGAACCATCTAGAAGGCACACACACAAACACAACTTAATTGTTGTTACCTAAACGAAGAGTGTGGCATATTATACATTACGGAAAAACATTGCAAAAATTAACATCTAGCTAAAAGAAAAACTTTTAAAATACAGATATTGCTTTTATTTTCTCTGTATTTTGCAACTTGCAAGCTGGGGAACAGATTTGCCTAGTGAAAGAGAGAGACAGCATCAAAATTCTTTCAATATGTGCTTTTCTCCTGTCAGTCTCTGGACCACTAGACCATGTCATGCCAGCTTAGTTTAACCTATAGGCAAGAGAAGTTTGATGTTCAACATATTCTCTCCTACTAACAAATCTGAAGACCAGCATTTACCATAAACTACAAATGAGACCATTTTGTTGACACTTGCACAGAACCAGTTCAAATCATTAAGGTGCTATAGTCCAATTTTAGGCCCAAAAAGAAAAACAAGCACACATCAGTCACTGCACAAGCTTCAGTTTGTCTCACAACCTTGACTGTGGTCTTCAGCCTGTACAGCAGGTGCTTCATAGAGCTTTAGATTTGTTATAAATGTTTTAGCTCATGTGCCGGGTTGGACAGGTTCAGGTTCGTTATAAGTGTTACCTTTTAATTCGTGTTCCGGGTTGTACGGGTTCAGGTTTAAAGTTTTATGTACCACTTATGTAAGGTTGGGTTTGGGGTTTTCTTGTTAGGCCCTTGTGATGCAGCTAAAATTCAAAAGGACTGCTATGAGGGGGCATATCCAACAGGTGGTGCTGAGGATGGAAGGGAACTTTGGAAGGGTAGCAACTGGACTTTTACTTAAGTGTCAATTTTACTTAATTGACAGCTGGGTGGTCCAACCACCTACAAGAGCTAGGCCCAAGCAACAACCATTCGTCGTTCGATACCCCATGAGGGAGAAGGTGTACCCTAGAGAGCGAGCCAATCAAGGATCCAGTGGCGGGAAAAAGGCTCCAAGGGACAGTGGACTTTGGGGGGGAACCAATGGGAGATGAACATTGGGGCTATAAAAAGAGGAAACCAGAGGTGTCTGGGTCCTTCTCCTGGGATGAGCTCTGGGTGGAAGGGTCTCTGTTCTGGTGGGGGAAGGGCTACTCCCTTCTCGTCGCTCCCTGGCTGTAGTCACTCTTTTTAATTAAAACTGGTTAATTCCTTTAACGAGTGGCTGCTCTCTCTCTGGAGTTCACAACAGATATATCCTTTTAGTAGATGAAACTGGGACACTGAGATTTCATCACAGTTTCTCAGCAAAAAAACCAAGATTTCATAGAGCTGTGCCCTAGTTTAGTTGTTTCTTTGGGAATGGCTTCTTTGATAGCATTTTAATTTGAAATCTCTCATTTCCCACATACATATAGGTGATCACACGCAGCATCACAGGAAAAAAAAAAGACCCTGGAGTAGTTCACTTGGCTAAGACAGCAACCAAAACAACAGCTCAAGCCAGGTGGTCTCTGAGCTCCTTGCACACCCTTTCAAGGCTCTCACGTGAGGCAGGCAGAGCTGCCACCACCAGTTCTGCAGAGGTGCTCACCGCTCTGCACACTGGTCTCCTCTGCCTAGTGTGGGCTCCGACATGGCTGGAAAGAGGTCACCATGAAGATATTGCTGAAAGAGGAACAGCAGGTGTTGGAAACTAACAAGATTTGCAAACTGTACTGTGCCTGCATACAGCCCGCATGTCTGAGGCTCAACTGTTTAGCAGACCTGGGCTTACCACAGGAACTTCATAAATACCAAGATGGCATGAACCAGAAAGAAGTATTGTCTCTGGGGTGCTTGTGAGCTTTTAGGGTAGAGTAGCAACGGTAATTTGGCTAAGGTAATAAGCCCTTTATTTTGGGTCTTAGATGCCCGAATTTTATATTATTTTGGGAATCTCTGCCAGTGCTCTTCTGTCGTGTTTCATACCCAGACATGACTGTAGGGCAGCAGAGGGCTTTATTCCACAGTCAAGCACGATATTGTGCTATTTGCTTGACATACTAGAGGCGAGAGTGGCACTGCTTATATAAACTGAAAATAATTCGGTTTATCAGCAGGGCAGCAGCATTTTGCATAGTACCTGCGAGTTTAAGCATGAGAATCTAATTAAAGGGGGCAAATAACACTGGTGGCACACACTGGCCTTCTCTGCAGAGAAGATGGAGCAGGGGATCCCAGAGGCAGGTACGCCCCGCACAGCACAGCTGGGTAAGTGTGGTTTGTACTCGGTGCTGTGTCAGCGTTTGTGCCGACGCTCGGATACCCACCGAACCCTCCTGTGCTGGTGTTTAACTTCTGCGTGGTGCCAGTGCCCGCGGCAGAGTACTTCCATGTGGCCTCTTGCTGCTTCCTGGAGCAGGGAAGGACGGAAAGCCTTTTCAGGCAGGTAAGCGTTCCGCCCGGAGTGCCTTCCCAACTGAATGTGCTCAGGTTGGACAACAGGAGGAATTTCGTCAAAGGAAAGACTGCCAAGCATTGGCACAGGCTACCCAGGGAGGTGGTGGAGTCACGGTCCCTGGAGGTGTTTGGGGAAAGACTGGATGTGGCACTTAGTGCCCTGGTCTGGTTGGCAAGATGGTGTTCTGTCAGAGGTTGGAGTCGATGATCTCAAAAGTCGTTTCCAACCTAAATAACTATGCGCCAGGAGGCCCCTGCAGTCCAGCGGGTGTGAGCAGCAGGGGGGCACGGGGCCGCCTGTCCTGCACCCCGCTGCCGGGGAATCAACGCGTCCCCCCTCGGCGCTTTGTTGTGCCTGCGCAGCGTTGTGCCCAGCCGGGAGCTGTCCCGCGGGAGGCGCCGCCGGGGAGCCCCCGACCGGAAAAAGGGGATGGCCTGAGAGTGAGCCCCGTTTTGTTGGCGCGCCCGCCGCGCTACCTGCGTGTCTGTGGCCGTGACGAGAGCCCGCCCCGCGCTCACCCGCTCGGCCCGCGGGCGTCTCGGCGGAGGGAGGCGTGAGGCGGCGGCGGGCGGGGACGCGGCAGCGCCCGGCACTCTCTGCCGGCGGTCCGGGGACTTTCCCCTAGGCGGGCGCGGGGCCCGTGAGGAACTGGCGTCCTCCGTGCGTGGCCTAGCGAGCAGGTCTTCAGAACATCCCAACCTGCAACGACGGCCTATGGCGACATATAAACCCCGGCAGAGGGGAGAACCTCTAGCGCAGGGTGAGTGTTTTCCTATATCACGTTTGCCTCCCTGCTGATCTCGTGGGCGATGCACAGCGGGCAGGCGGCCTGGCCGCCCCCCCCCGAGGGGCGCCACGACCCCGGGCGGCCGCAGAAGGCGCCCGTGGAGGGCCGGCGCGGCCCCGGGAAGGCGCTATGCAAATGCAGCGCCGAGGCCCCGCCCCGGCCCCGCCTTGTGCCGCCGCCGAGGCCGCCCCAGCGCCCGCAGGCCGGGACAGCGAGCGGCGGTCGGCAGGCTCCGCACGGGCGGGCACCTGCGAGCGGCGAACAGCTCCGCAAGGACCCTGCCGTACGTGTTCAGCCTGTGCTAGCAGTCCCGAGAGGAAACGGGAGTCACTTCTGATGGCTGCGATTTCCTGTAGTTCCGTAGAAAAAACGGTGTTTTTCTTTTGGTCGGTTTGCTTTGTCCCCCTGAGACAACGCTGCACACCTACTGCTGTAAGTGCCGGTGTTGTCGCTGGCCCTCGCCAGCAGGGTCTGACAGTCAAAGATCAACATCCCGGTCGCTAGAGACCAGGACAGTACCTGCAGAGGAGACCCAGAGGCTTTAGAACTGACAGGACTGCACAAATACTTCTTGCCACAGCCAGTTCTTTGAACTTCTTTCTTCCTTCCTTCCTCTAAGGCTAATGAAATGTTAATAAATTCTCATTCAAATACTTGAATAATGCTTATTCACTTGTATGTTAGAATCCGCATGTTGAGTTGCTTTTCATGCAGAATGTGAAGTAAAAATAACACGCTTCAACTTTCAGTTTCTATTAAGAGTAGCTACAGACTTGTTCTTTAATGATTCACAACCAAACATCAAAGAGGAATAACATTCAAAATTTTAAAAAAAGTAATCCTAAGTCAGGTCTTTTAAAAAAGGCATCTAGCACCTCAGCCTTTTAACACAGTTGCCCTAACAGTCCCTTGAGGTCAGTGAATACTGAGAGCTTTGCTTTACAGATGAGAAACACAGGTTTTCACATTACAACACGTGCTGCAATTCTGAACCAGAGATCTGGAGATGACCAAACTAACAGTAGAGAAAGCTGTACTACAGAGGGCACAGGATGCAACTCCTGCCCCACAAACACAGTCCTTCCATATGTCTACCTGAACAGGGTAAGGATGTGAAAACAGACCTCACACTTCCCATCATGAACACCACAGCTCCTAAGCACAGCACGAAGCTTGCCCTGTGCTAGAAGCAGACACCAATTCTTGCACTAAGACACAATTTAGCACATTGCATTCCGAACACCGGGTGGTGCTCCAGGAACACCAAGTGGGAACTCCTGAGAAATCTAACTAGGGCGAAGGGTGACCGAGGGCACAGAAGCACAGGGGTCAGGTGGAGGAAGTTCCCAACCAGCCACCGGGAAGTGTGAGCACCTTGCAGGCTTCTGGTGCTATGGACTGGACAGCCACTGCTGTTCAAAAGCACACAGGGTACAGCGTAAACACCACTGTGGTTTAGTCCCAAAAATTACAAAAGAACTTGAAGTGGACGTATATACTACTGACATCCCAGAAATTCCTATTCATTCCTGCTGCACTTGATCAATGGATCTGTTAGTCAAGTGTAAGGACGTCACTAAATGATGCTAACTACTGTAACAGGACAAGATTAATTCAAAATAGCACTGAAAACATTATGTTTTTACAATTACATGTCATTATCCAATATACCAAAACATGCAGTTTGTGCAGGTATTTCAGCAACACTGAAAATAAAGGGTAATCTCCCACTTTCTTTGCTTCAAACTATTCTGCACAGGGAGTAAAAATGTAGCAAAGGAAGGGCTTGATTAGAATGAATGCTTTACAATACACTCGCTGTCTCCAGCAGACAGGAGCATCTTCGTTTTGCTTATCTTGGTGTTACAAAAGTAGAAATTGATATTCTGTAGGTCCCCTCTATCCGTTTTACAGTACTTCAGCTACATATCTAAAGAAATCAACTCATTCTTGTGAGACTACACCTTGAAGCCACTCAAAGTAAAGCTCTACTGAAGGCGTTGCAATATTATTGAAATGGCTGGAATATTTAGTAGCCAAAACCAAAGTACTATAAAAGCTTATCCCAGAAATTTTATTGTTCTAGTAGCAGTCAAAATATACTTAGTAGAGAAATCCATGTTTATTTGGAAAAAAAAAAACCACCAAACAAAACTGTAAATGATACTTCACCATATAAATTACATCTACTTACAGTTTTGGTGGCCGAAATAGCTGTGACTTGACTGCTACTTGCTAATTTGTCAATGTGATATTAAATAGGCTCCAACCTGATAGTGTAATGTTAAGTGGGACCAGGATGTCACTTATATTGCAAGTGTTATGAAAACATCCCATAAAAATAGTCAACCAACTATTTTCTCTCCTAGTATGAGCAACAGTGAACATTATGAGTAACAAGCCTGAAACAGATGATTTAACTTTTTGATTGAATTTTTAAAATAACTTTCAATTATTCAAGTATTATGGTCCCTATGTACACACTTCTACGAGGCTAGAAAAGATATGGTAGACAATTGAGCACACTACCATCAAATTGTAAGAATTACAAAAAATGTCAGGTTTTAAACAGCAAATTGTACCTTAATAGTTTAATTAAAAATAGAAGAGTTAGGTAGACTATTTTGCAAATACAACAGCACACTAGTGTGCTGTATATTAAGGCAATACCTTTAAATGCGCACTTGTCATCTCTAACAAGTTTTATACAATTGCTACCAAGTGAAAGAACTATCATTGTCTTGCAAAACTGAGAAAGAAATACAAAATATCTGGAAGCCTACATTTTCAAAGTACAAAATTAACCTTCAGTCCTTGTGTTGAAATACTATACACAGTACAAACAGTGATTCTCTCCTACAAGATCTCACGAGGATTTCTTAAAGCTGGAGGCAAATTTGAAGGTTTCGACTCTTCATCCAGAAGCACCAAATCTTCAATTTCACTACCTTTGTATTTTCTTTTACATATCTTCACAATAACTTTCTTCTTGAGGAATAATTTCAAAGCTTCTCTTGAAGCCACTGCTTTGGCATTTTCCATACTTTTACCACAGCCAGTACCCAAGTAGACAGACTTGCACCTCAGTTCACAAACTATGTTTTCTAGAGAGCTTTTATTTTGAGGCAAGTCAGCAAGTTCCTTCAGGGGAACAAAAGCAACATCTAACGTAGCTTTTACGGACTGAATAGATGAATTTAGAAGTTCTGCATGATTTACATTAGGACTGAAGCCTCCAACAGCAACCAGTTTCCAGGCTACAGCTTTGTACAGTCTGTTGAAAAAAGGTTGTCTTTCCTTTGCATCTTCACTGGTTAGCGGCTTGCACAAAGCCTTGGCAGGGCTTTCGCCTGCCTGCGAGCCGCTCTTGGAGGCCACCAGGGAAGCGCCTGCCTGAGCTCCGCCCCGGGAGGGCCCTTGCTGAGCCCCGCTGCGAGCAGCCAGCAGCGAAGCAGCCACCTGAGCGCTGCTCTTGGAGGCGAGCAGGGAGGATCCCGGCTGCGCGCCACTGCGAGCAGCCAGCAGCGAGGCGGCCACCTCCGCACTGCTCTTGGAGGCCAGGAGCGGGGAGCCCACCTTGGCAGTGCCCTTGGGGGCCAGCAGCAGCGAGGTGCCCACCTGAGCACCACTCTTGGGGGCCAGAAGCAATGAGCTGCTCACCTGAGCACCGCTCTTGGACACTGATGCTGGGGCACTCGCTTGAGTTTTGGAAGACAGCAATGCAGCACTTGCTTGGGCGGTGCTCTTGGTGGTTGGTGGCACCACTGGCACCTGTGGGGCGCTCTTGGTGGTCTGTGGCACTGCTGCTGCCACTGCTGCTGCCTGTGGGGTGCTCTTGGCAGGCACTGGCACTGCTGCTGCCACTGCTGCTGCCTGTGGGGTGCTCTTGGCAGGCACTGGCACTGCTGCTGCCACCACCACTGCCTGTGGAGTGCTTTTGGCAGGTGCTGGCATTGCTGTTGCCACTGCTGCTGCCTGTGGGGTGCTCTTGGCAGGCACTGGCACTGCTGCTGCCACCACCACTGCCTGTGGAGTGCTTTTGGCAGGTGCTGGCATTGCTGTTGCCACTGCTGCTGCCTGTGGGGTACTCTTGACAGCTGGTGGCACTGCTGCTGCCACTGCTACTGCCTGTGGGGTGCTCTTGGAGGTTGATGGCATTGGCGCTGCTACCACTGCTGTCTGTGAGGTGCTCTTGGCAGCTGGTGGCACTGCTGCCACCACCGCATCTGGCTGAGGGGTGCTCTCGGCAGCCAGTGGTGCTACACTTACTGTAGTTTTCTTTTCAGGTGATGGCACATTTTCACACTTGCTTTCCTTAGGTGGGCTTGAGCAAGGCTTCTTTCCTGGCTCTTTTTCAGATGACGGTGGCTTTTGCTCAGCAGTACTTTCAGCATTAGCAGGTTTTCCTTCTGTGTCTACGTCTGAGACTATGATCATTTCTTGATCTGAAATGCAAGTTGACTGTGAACTTTCTGGATCTTTGCTAGTACCTTTTTCCTGCTTTTTGGGCAATGTGCTCTCTGTTTCCTTCACTCCTTCTGCCTTGGTTGTTTTCACATCCTTTCCAGCATCCTTAGAGTCTCTGCTTTTCTCAACAGCTTGTCTCTTGCAGGGCTCCTCTACCCCTTCTGCAAAACAGGTAAAATATGTGATCCTCTTTGATTTCTGCACTATGAAATATCCATGTAGAGAGAAATCATCTAAAACCTTCTAGCAATAATGTCTGTGAATTTAAAGGGTATATATTAGCAACACACCTTGAACTGTCATTTTAAGTATTAACCTACTATTTCAGAATTTTGGGGTTTTTGGACAAAATCCTGAAACTATTCATGCGAGATTTCAGACGTTGGTTTGGGACCCGTACACAAGTATGTATTTCTATTCTTGAAGTCCAAACCAAAACTGGCCAACATATATTAAATGGGCTATCTGGCCTAAAAATAAAAGAAGTGCATTTTGTCTACTAATATCAAAAAAACACCTTTAAAATATCAGTCCGAGAACTTCTTTAAGAAACTCGGTTTCTTACACAGCAACAATGCCTGACTGGCAGCAAAGTAATAAGAACATATTTAAGCTGGAGTACAGCAGCCCACATCGCAACACACAAGTAATCAGCTTAAAGTGCACCAGTTACAGAAATTCAAAACAACAGCGCTACATTACCAAAGGACTATGTACGCATTATGTTCATTTTAGAGACGTTATATTAGAAAAAGAACAGCACAGAGAGAGGAAACTATTAATGTGAGTTTTAAAAGTAAATTATTTCAACTACTTTCTAAGCCCGAGGCAAACCGAGAACATTCAGAAACAAGCATTTTCTAGACTCCTATGTATTGTCACAGCTATGATCTGCTAACCATTGCTACTTGATATGCCTCTTTTCTTCACCTTGGCAACCAGTTCGTCTCTCGTGGTGCGGACAGGCGCGTTGGTCACTTGGATGCCTTCGGCCATTTCCAGCGCCTTCTCCATGACCTGCGGCGGGTACCTGGAGGGGCGACAAGAGGAAAGGCGGGCAGGGGCCTCGTCAGACGGTCGCGCAGCGCCGTCCGCCCCGTCCCCCGGCGGGTCCCGCTGAACTCACCGGCACCCCAGGAAGACATGGTTGGCCCACACCATGGAAAGGGACACCAGGCGCTGCAGCTGGGCGCTGCCCGCCGCCGGCAGCTCCCCCACATTGCGCAGCAGGAACTCCCGACGGTACCGCCAGTGGTGCTCGGGCTCGCAGGCCCCGCGCAGCGTCTCCGCCCAGGCCGCCTCCTCCGCCGTCCGCCCCAGGGGCTCGCCCGCCGCCGCCTTCCCCGCCATCGCCGCCGCCGCCGCGGAAACACCGCCCGGCTCCTTCCGCCGGGCGCGCCGTGAGCTCACGTCCGGCCGGACCGGCGGGGCGGGGCAGGGCGGGGAAGAGGTGCCTCAGGACTCGGCGCCAGCGCGGAATTGCCTGAGGCCTGTCCCACCCGCACAGCTCGGGGTGCGGGTGAATGGTGACAGCGTGAACAAAAGTTCTGCTTTACGGGTTCATTTTTCCAGGCTTGCTGAGGTCGGAGTTCATGGGGGATCAATTGGTGTTTTATCTCAGAATCAAAGAATCGGTTAGGTTGGAAAAGTCCTCTGAAATCGATCCCAACCTCTGACCGAACACCACGTCGTGAGCTAGACTATGGCACTAAGTGCCACGTCCAGGCTTCCCTTAAACACCTCCGGGCATGGTGACTCCACCACCTTCCTGAGCAGCCTGTTCCAATGCTTGGCAAGCGTTTCTGTGAAGAAATTCCTCCTAATATCCAACGTAAACCTCCCTCGGTGCAGCTTAAGACTGTATCCTTTAATCCTGTCACTGGTTGCCTCGGAGTAGAGGCCGATCCCCACCTGACTACAACCTCCCTTCAGGTATTTGTAAAGAGCAATAAGGTCTCCCCTGAGCCTCCTTTTTTCCAGGCTAAACAACCCCCAGCTCCCGCAGCCACTCCTGATAACACTTGTGCTTCAGACCCTGCGCCAGCTTCATTTGACTTCTATGGCCTTGCTCCACCACCTCAATGTCCTTCCTGAACTGAGGGGCCCAGAACTGGACACAGCAGTCGAGGTGTGGCCTCACCAGTACCGAGTACAAAGGGACAATCCTTTCCCTATTTCTGCTGGCTACACTGTTTCTGTTCCGGGCTAGGATGCCACTGGTCTTCTTGGCCACCTGGGCACGCTGTTGGCTCATGTGTTGCTGGCTCATGTTCAACCAGCACTCCCAGATCCTTTTCCACTGGTGAAAGGAAAAGGACCTTCAGGTTCTCTCCCCCTTTCCTTCTCAGTGTTGTTCACAAAACTGGATTTGTTACCTGATGTGGAACAGGACAATAATTGCATACTCAAGAGTGAGGCTTATTTCAGAGTTGCACAAGCCTGGATGCTCGGTGGTACTCCACAAATCAAGTATGCCCCTCCGGACGTTCCATGCCATTACTGCTAACAGAGGTTTGGAGTTAGTTACTTTCTGAGGGCAGCCTCTCTATTATGACTGGTTAGTAATTTCCATACAAGTTATGTAACCCCAGCTAACTTCTATCCAATGCTCAGGGCAGGGATCTTCACCCGGGCAGAGGTATTTTGACCTATAAGCACAATTTTTAATATTACAATGAGGATAGTTCAGGGATAGGATACATGGATCTTGAGTACTTGCCAAGTTAGCAGTGCACACATAGACGTGCATCAACATCTTGAATTGCTACGTTGTTAAAGCCTGTTAGTTCCTGGATGTCCTTGACTAAGGGATGGTAGCTGCTGCCTATTCCTCTCATTAGGTCTCCTTTCTTGATGATTAGGCTTGCACCAAAGCATATCCTGACTTCAAATAATCTTGACATATTCCGCATTTTACAACATTGGCATGTGACAGGAAGGATGACAGAAAGGTAGTGGCAAGGACGTGGGTTGTTGTAGCATTTTGGAGGAAGCATTAAATGAGGACTACTGGCTACAAAGAGTTCAGCTAATTGCTCTTGCAACTCTGTAGGCTGTCTTTAGTTTGCAAAGTATTACTCCAGAATTTGATTCAAAACCACTTGAACAATTCGCTGTGAAAAACTAATAAGCATACTGTGAAAATATCACAAGCTTCAGTCTGCCAAGATAGTGCTTGCTGAATCAGTGCAAGAGAGGAAAGAATTTTGAATTCCAAAGGGCTGTCTCCTGGAGAGTTGTATTGATTTTTCCTTCTGAATTCAAAGTCTGGGTTTGCTTAAGTTTTCAGTTTTTAACACCTACATGTCATCATGAAGTGAACTACAGGATAGATTGCATTTCAGGAAGGAGCGTTTCTCCTTGACTTAGATGTCTTATTTTGTGGAAATGGTTATGTAGTGGTTTAACTAAGAGCACCTCTGTAGAGCAAAAAGTAAATGATTAAGGAAATGAAGTCAGAAAAATATAGTCCAATGCACTTTTGCTCTTTATCCATTGTTAGAGTGGAAGTGCTTTTCCTTTGCTTCCCTGGTTAGGCCACACAATGTTAATCTCGTGTGTTGGCAAGAATAGTTCAGTGACAGAGAGCAAGGGAACAGTGATGAATGGGATGGGGCTGACAGGCTCCCTGTTGTTTTGTGTTGGCATGTAGAGAAAGAAAAGGGCAGAAAGTTTGTACCCTCTCTGCTGTGGGTGTCTTGGAGCAATAGGTTTGTTACAAAACAGCATCAGAAAGTGTAGAAACAGCGCTGTAGTCACCACATCTGTTTCCAGGCATTAGTTGTATCAGTCCCATGTGTGGTTATCTGGTAATGTAGGCTCAAATACAGGAAGGGCATAATCTGTCACATTAGGGTTTCTGTGTAGATGGGAGGTGGGCCTGTCTCCTAGACCTTGGAGTCTGTGATACCACAGTTCTTGAATTCATGGTCCATACAGACCCTAGAAGGGAAGGGTGAATGGAATCCCTGGCAAACATAGGTCTGAGTTTGCACCTCAGCCAAGATCATCCATTCTGCCAGCCTGTTTGTTCACAGTCTTCAATGAACCAGTTTGATTTCTAATGAAGCTGGTTGGGACTTGACCCAACAGGCTTGAGATCTGCTCCTCAGAGACAGCAGGAATTCAGCCAAGCCTGAGTAGCTGCAGCAGAATTGTCTGTACTGTTGCAGAAGAAGAAGAGCAAACAGTACAGACAAGAAAGCCCCATCCTCCTCCACAAGCATCTGAGTTGCCAAGTGGACTAAGGACTAGTCCATGTTGAGCTGCTCATATACCAGTTAAGAGTGGGAGCTGGGGAGGGTGAGACTCCACAGGGTGATAGGAACATTTCATACACTCCAAGGGATCTCCAGAAGTCGTATTCTGGTGTTGCTGGGTTAGTGACAGCCAAACATCAGAGGTGGGATTCCACACCTCAGAGCTTTGCAAGTGCTTCTAGTCACCCTGTGTGCATAGGATTATGTGGACTCACCTGTGAGTCCTGGACTCCTACAAAAGCATTGTTCTAGGAAGTGTTGGAGTCTCAGCACAGCTACAGTGCTTAATACATTATCTGGTCCTAGAGTGGCTAAATGGGTCCTAGAGTGGCTAAAGGACTGATTAAAAGAACTTCTTCTTGGCCAGTTTTAGAGGACAAATGAGCTGAGAGCCATTTCACCTCTTTGCCCACTGACCATATGTCTGAACACAAATATTGGTGACAGCTGGAGAAAAGTCAGAAACAGTTTTGCACACATCTGGAATGGCTCACAAGAGTTTTTGGTTGTAATGAACAACTTCTCTCGTCTGGTACCTTTCTGGAACCTTATGTTTTAATTTTGGGTTAATTTTCTCTGGTGTTACTGCTGCATCAATGTATCATTGTTGGTACAAAGATGACTTTAAAAATTGAGCCTTTTGTCTTCCCTACCTGTTTTTTTTTCCAGTCATATTATTTCCACTTTATTAATGTGTGCTTGAATCACACTGGAAACAGGATAAATCCTAGTCCTGGAGTATGGGATGGCATGCACAGAAAAACACAGGTGTGTACCTGCAGTGCTCTCTGAGCACTGAGAGACATACTGTGTCTCAGGTTGATTAAACAAGTGTATATATTAGAAAAGAGAGAAAAACACTGCTGTTAATTTTGAAAAACAAAGCAAGTACTATTTTCATTCTCACCAGGAAAGGCAATTTTGAAGTTAAACACCTCACTGATGGTGCTAATGCTGTGCATTTAATTTTCAACATTGGAAGAAAAGACATGGTTTTGTTCCCACTAGGGAAGGAACTTCTAAATGCCATGTCAATAGTGGTGTTGTTAAGAGTCATTTGGGGCTTGATAATAGCTGCTTTTGGCAAGATATAACAAAAATCTCAAGGTGAATCGTACCAGTGTCTATAAATCACAGTACTGCACCTGCACTTCTTGTATAATAAGTTTGTTTGTGCCTTTATAAACCAGTGAATTATTATTTCTTCAAAGTCAAGTCCCACTGAAACACAGAGGGCAGTATCTCCCATTGAGTTCAATTATGTTCTGTGCAGTTAAGGTTAATATACAGTGACATTCTCTACTCAGCTTAATATGAGAAGTGTGCCCTTAACATCACGCAATGCAAAGAGAGCTCAGAGTTATTGCCACAGAAAGGCAATAACAGTGGAATCTTACTGGCCTAGCACAATAAATCCCCTGAACACCATCTTAGGTTGGTCCCTGCTATAAGTAATAAGTAAACTACTGGAGAGCTCTGGCTTAAATTCATTGGAAATGCAGCTTGAAGAAGGATGGGGAAGAGATGTTTTGCCATTTCTTGATATAATGTTATGTGTTCTGCTAGAGCAGATCATTGAAGTTCTCCTACCCAGGCAAGGGACAGCACTTCCAGGGAGACATGTCTGCATATGCCAAAGTAGTCAGTCATTAATGTTCAGTACACTAATCCTTGGAATAAAAGAAATTATTTGCTAGAAGAGCATTAATTACTATCTAGGCTTGTCAATGGAAGTTAGAGTAGATCTGTGGTTTTGTTTCACTACACCCATGCAACTGTTCTTATGCTACTGTAAGCACCTCTGGATTACAAAATCGTCCACTCTTCTTAGATTGCTCAGCTGAGGAAAATGTATTGAGTAATTATAGAGTATAAAAACTAAGGGTAAGAATGAAGGTAAATTGATAATGATTTTCCTTTACACATACATGCTCTTGTTGCTAACTTAAATACTACTTTGCATTTAGTAATGCATTATACTTTAAATATATAACAGTGTCTACAGTAGGGTTGTCAGTTGTTCTTTAAATGAGTTTGTTAAACTTTAACTACAGCTAAAGGTAGCGTATCAAGTGCTAAATTCTTCTTGCTAAACTAGACTTTAGGTAGCATGCCACTTGCCAGAAGTCCACTGCTTGGCATGAAATTTTCCATATTGAGGATGGAAGTTTAAGATGACTTTACTACTACCAAACATGATCTAAGAAAAAAGGGCTTTTTATAGGGTAAATTATTGTGGAGATCTTACATTTGAGATTCTTAAATGCCTTTATGCTCTAGAGCAAACTTGGAATTTGTCAGAAAAAACTCAATTGGATGTCTGGTCTTCTGACTACACATAGCATAATCTGTGAGCCTTGAAGAAATTAATTTTCCACATTCCTGAATTAACATGTGTCCCTACCATCCTTACTACTGTTGCAGTCAGGTGTTCTCCTGTTATGTGCCCAAAAGAGAGCTCTGTTTGCCATTATGGACTGGGGTGGGTCTGTGGACTGAGTGAGACTGTGGAAATCATCCCCTGTTCTCCCCAAAAGCTGCTGTTTTCTCTTTTTCACAGGTGTTTGAGTGTGTCTTATTGGAACAGTGAGGGAACAAGGACCTGACTGAAGGGAAGGAAACAGTAAGTATGGAGGCAAGACTGAAACTATTGGGAGTGGAAAACCTTAACGTGAGAGCAATAGGGATAGCATACTGGGATTAGGTGAGGAAGGAAATTAGATTCTTAAGGAGAAGTGAAGGAGAATGAGTTCAAGGCAATGGAACAAGTACATATAGACAAGGAATCTGTATGAGAGAGTAGACGTGGAGGCCAGTGAGGAAACCAGAAGCGTGAGAGCACATTGGTAGAGCAGACAAAATCAAACAGAATCAAATCTTGACTCTGAGAAAAGGGACAAGCTATGATGGGAAGGGGAGCATTGACAGAGGAACCACTGGGATTTGAACAGAGACTCAGAGAAAGGAAAGCTAAAACTCACAGGCACAGAGACATTAGCATTTCAATGACTTTTTTTTTCCATTGCAATAGTTATGTGCTAGGGTAGGTAAAACCAAGAAAATATTCTGACTTTTTAATTTAGTAAAAGAGGTAGAAACAAAAGAGGTAGAAATCCATTTGGTTGCAGAAATTCATCTTGAAAGCCAGCTTGAAAGAGTTTTTAGGTAGGAAGCCTTAGGCCTTTGGCAGACAGCTGTAACCTGAAGTTGGAAAAAGCAAGAAACGGCCTTAGGAATTTTAATGCAAATATTGGCATGAGTTCATTGTAATTCGAGAGGATTCAGGAAAGTACTTAAAGGGCAAGGAGGTTTTATATAAAAAAGAATCTATTGTGAGGCTACAACATACCCACATTTTATTTGTGTGTATGCATATATTTGTATACAGTATGGATGCATGTCTGCATACACACACATATGTAATACAATATAGATGAGTGTGAATATGTGTTAAAAAACTGTATTATTGATAATGTAAGAACCTGTAAATCTAGATATCCCTGCTCCTTCAGTCAAGCTATTCATGCCTCGGAGGAGAAGCAAAATTACAAATAATATTTTGCTGGCTTGAGTTGTGGATAGGTGCATTACACAAATGGATGCTGTTAAATCATTACACCATGCTGCACCAGTATGACTTTTGTATGTCCTACATATTTTGAAGACACAAATAACTATTTTAGAAATTATATAAGGAGTTCTTCTGAGAATACAGGCAACAATGCCAGATCTAATTTGAATTATAACTATTGGACATCATGGTTCTGTTTTTCATTACTGTTATACCAATATCCCTGACAACCTGCAATTTACCTGGTATGAACAGCATCTCCTGAAAATATAGAGCTGTTTTGTGTGCTGTGTGCTGTTGTATTTTTTGTGTATCCTCCCTGTGCATAAGGGTGATATTTCACATTAATTCCACTGGATGGCACTGAAGGCGACAAGATTGCATGGAAATGTCTCCAGAAGTTGGGTATAATTCCAAAAATTGAGAGTGGCTTACTTTTTCATTCCATTACTGAAATAGACAAATGTGGACTCATTTTCCATCCTGATGTAATAATTTGTCATCAAAATCAGCTCTTAAACACTCCTAGCTGTAGTTCTATGTTTTGACAGTAGCAAAATTACAGTGGAGGCAGAGTCAAGGCTTCTGAATCTGAATACCCCTTCTTCTCTAACAAAGGTAAAGGCTAAGAGAAGTGGCTTTGGCCCATTCTGGATTCTTACGTAAAGGTTTACAAAGCACCTGAAAAATTTTGACCCCTGTCCTCCATGGCAATGCTGTTGATACTGTCCACTTCTACCCTTATGAGCAAGTGAAAGTATTTTAGTTTTTAAGCTAATTTGAAAAAACTACATAGGAAGGCATTCAGGATTAAAAGCTTCCACCTGTTGGGGAAATGTCATATAGTGTTTCAGAGAACCTCCTGAGCTGAAACTCCATCTGCAGTGCCTACACAAGGACCCCTGTTTTTTCCTGGATAAGGAGTTTGCAATCCTGTCTGGAAGGCACACAATTACACTCTGTTAATCAGACCTGTGGGAGTCATGGTAGTCATCTTTGACTTCACTCTTTTTTTGACCTGTTTATCTTGATATATATATGAATTTTATTTCCTTTTCTTCTCTAAAGTATCTTCTTATCTCTGTTCACATCATAGATAGGCTTTTTTAGGCTTTTATTATCTCTCATCCTGCTTATGACAGCTTTTTTTTTTCCCCAGGCCTGACCTGGCCTGTCAAAAAGGTCCCTTGAAACACTGTTCTTGCACTTATTTCCCTGGCCTATTTCTGTGGTTCCTTTTTGTACTTACCTCTTTAGTGTATCTCCATAGATTTCCCTGCCTCTGCAAGCCCTGTAACCCTCTGAGAGTGCATTTTGACAATTTTTTTGGCAGCTATGCTGCCCTAAGACAGTTTTTGCTCCCAGCCATCCGTGCCTGTCTCTTTGATATGCCCGCTGGTTTGCTGGCACAGTTGTTTTGTTCAGCTGTGTGGTAAACCAGATTAGGAACCTGATTTGGCTGAAAAATAGCACTGGGGAGGGAGGAGAGGAGCCTTTTGCAACCAGCTTATTTCTCTGGTCAAAGCTATGAGGCAGTTGGGTGTGCAGCAGGGACAAGCGGTGAGAGACGTGGAGTTGCAGAGCAGCCATGGCTGGTGCTGCTTTATGTCGGGCCCTTGCCAGCTGTGAGGCTGTGACCTGATTCTGATGATAGAGCTAAGCCAAGCTAATAGTGCTGCACCTCCTTCCTCACCCCTCAGCATGGGTTGGTTCCCATCCCTTCCCTTGTACCAACACAGGTGCTTATCTCACCCAAGTGAGCCAGCTGTGGAGCACTCACTCCTTCTGAGGACTTGCCTGGCTATTGTTTCAAGAGCCCGTGGAGCCCACCCACTCAATAGCAGTTGGGTGCTCTGTCAGCTCAACTTCGGCCTCAATTGCACCACAGCACTTCACAATTTTGTCTTTTCCTGTCATTGCCTGTCCTCTTCTCTCAGTCTCTGTATCTACTCCATCTGCTTTTCTCATAGCTATGTTAATGATGTCCTGTTGGTCACCCTCAACATATGGAATATACTCTCTGGAGCAATTACTACATCTTTCAAATCTCTCAAGATTTTCTCTTACCATGACACATACTGTAAACTGCCAGCAGATAATGCCCAGTTTAGTTGCTTGTAGGAATTCTGGATTTCATTACTACACTTAAAGTGTCCATGTGTTAACTTGAAACAAGCATAGTCTGTCAGTTTATTTGAGAAGCTAAAAGGGATTAAACTTCCACAGAATCTTTTTTTTTTTTTTTAAAGCAAAAATTTCCAAAGCTATGCCCTAGAGGAGATGTACTTCCCTAAGGTCATATATAAATATCAGAGGATTATTTTCTGTTGCTTTCACACCTTGGATCATCATTCATGCTTGTACAAATGGACATAGCATTGCTACTAAGCAGTTTACAGTAACATCTTACAGAATTGTAAATTAGTGCCCCAGAGACATGATAGCAGAGAGTCAGCACTTACATGGGCAGCTGAGCATACAGATTTAGGGATTTCTTTTCACCTAGCTGTTTTTACTGTTTGGGTTCTTTTTAGACACATGTAGAAGCATATCCTAAACATGTTTCATCATAGTATCTTGGTGTGCTAAGCATTTTTTTTTCCTATTCAGTTGAATAGAAACTGTATAGAAAAACAGCAGTGAGCAAAGCTGTACATTGCCTTGGAAGCAATAAAATAAAATTATCTGTGTTTACTATTTGAAAAAAACAAGCAACACAAACATGACAGAGAGCACCACTACACCATGCAACAGAGCACAGGACTTAGCATATATTCATTGAGTTACTTGTGAAATAGGAGGAAGCAGCTGTAGACTTGTGTATGAGTGCTGTTGCACCCAAAGTACTTAACCCTGTGGTAGGTGGTGCTAATTAGGTTGGACATGGTGCTAATTAGGCTAGATACAACACTGTGGTCATGCAAATACATAGTGCCTGTGAGTCCTCAGACCTGGCTGGAGGATTCTGCACAAACTACTGCATGAGACCATATGTGCACATCCAGAGAGAGAAATTGTTTGCCCGTGGCCTCTTGTTCATTACCCCTGTAGGGTTTAGCTTCAGTAACAGATGCATTTGCAACATACAGGTGTCAGGTGTGGCTTTGTTCCAGGGTTTACCTCCCTCTTGGTAAAAACAGAAGATTCTCTGTTAAGTGTGTTTTTCTGGCTCTGAGTTGTTGCTGTGGAATAATGGGCATCCAACAAAGCTGCTGCTTAAAACTGTTGTGTTTTACTTCTTAATTAAGGTGGTGAGTACTGAGAGGAGCAGGAAAGAAGGGGATGGTAATTTTTTCAGTCACCAAAACTTTATAAAAATTGTGAATATCTGCTGCAAGGTCATGGAGGCAGACAGCAGTATGGCAAAGAGCAAAGCATATTCTCCTCCTGTACATTTATCAGGAGACCTGCCTTCCCCCTTCAGTGAGACAAAGCAATATTTCAGATTGGAGATACGATCATGACTACAACAGATATTCTGCGTCTGTGTAACTAGACAGCGAATATATCCCCAAAACACTGACTGCAGAATTGCTGGCTTTTAAAATAACTGTTTAATATATCCATAAACATAGCATTCTTTCAAAATCTGAATATTCAAGTTGATGTTTGTAGGAAGGTTAGTGCTTATTAGTAAGAACAAAGTAAGCTGAAGAAACGTTGTTCAAGAGGCAGCATTCAGAATGACCTGTAAAGGGTATTAGAAGCTATTTCTCTTTTTTTGTATTTTTAAAGGATCTCAAAATAGTCATTCTGGCAGCTTGTCTCCATTCTTTCATTTGCATTTGACAGACAGATGAGACAGAGGTTTTATTAGAATGTCATGAGCCATCAATAATAACTAGGGAAGACTAAGGAAAATGTGGACCCTCTCTGTAAGGAAATGGGACGTGGTTATCCAGTACATGGAGAAGGTTGAGTTACACAACAACTTTTTTCCTCAGTTTTTACTGACAGATGCTCCAGCCACAGTGCCCAAGTTGCAGAAGGCAAAGACAGGGACTGGGAGGAGGAAGAACTGCCTGCTCTAGGAGAAGATCAGGTTTTGAGTACCTGAAGGTGCCCACATTCATGGGACCAGATATATCCACAGGTCCTGGGGGAAGCGGCAGAGGAAGTGGCTAAGTCACTATTCATTGTATTTGAGAAGTTGTGACAGTTTGGTGAAGTTTCCTCTGACTGGAAAAGGGGAAATGTAGTCCTCATTTTTAAAGGTGGGGAAAAGGAAGATGTAGGGAGCTAGAAGCCAGTCAGTCTCACCTTGGTATCTTGTAAGATAATGGAGCAGAACCTCCTGGAAACTATTCCATGTCACATGGAAAATAAGTGATTGGAAGTGATTGGTGACAGCCAGCATGACTTCACTAAGGGCAAATCATGCCTGACAGATTTGTTGGCCTTCTACAGTGGGGTAACAGCTTTAGTGGATAAGGGGAGAGCAACTGACATCATCTGCCTGGTCCTGTGCAAAGCATTTGACACTGTCCTGTACAACATCCTTGTTTGTAAACCGGAGGGATATAGATTTGATGGATAGACCAGCTGGCAGAAAAGGATGTGGCTGGACAGTCACGCTCAAAAGAGTTGTGGTCAATGCCCAATGTCCAAATAGAGGAGTGACAAGTGGTGTTCCTCAGAGGTCAGTATTGGGACAGGTGCTGTTTAACACCTTCGCAGGTGACATAGAGAGGGGTATTGAGGGCACCCTCAGCAAGTTTGCTGACAACACCAAGCTGTGTGGAGCAGCCCACACCCTGCAGGGAAGGGATGTGCTAGGGGGACCTGGACAGGCTCGAGACATGGGACTGTGCAAACCTCGTGACGTTCAACAAGGCCAAGTGCAAGGTTGGGCACATGGGTGTGGGGAATCCCAAGTACAAATACAGGCTGGGCAGGGAGTGGATTGAGAGCAGCCCTGAGGAGAAGGACCTGGGGGTGTGGGTAGATGAGAAGATTGGCATGAGCCGGTAAATGTGCACTTGCAGCCCAGAAAGCCAAACGTGTCCTGGGCTGCATCCAAAGAAGCACGGCCAGAAGAGCAAAGGAAGGGATTCTGCCCCTCTGCTCTCATGAGACACCACCTGGAATGCTGCATCCAGCTCTGGGGTCCCCAGCACAGGAAGGACATAAACCCATTGGAGTGAGTCCAGAGGAGAGCAGGATGATCAGGGGGCTGGAGCACCTCTCCTGTGAGGAAAGACTGAGAGAGTTGGGGTTGTTCAGCCTTGAGAAGAGAAGGCTCTGGGGAGACCTGATTGTGGCCTTTCACCACTTAGAGGGGGCCTGCAAGAGAGCTGGAGAGAGACGTTTCACAAGGACATGTAGTGATAGGACAAGGGGAATGGCTTTGAATTGAAAGGGATTAGGTTTAGATTGAAGATGAGGAAAAAATTCCTTCCTGTGAGGATGGTGAGGCACTGGAACAGGTTGCTTTGAGCAGTTGTAGATGCCCCATCCCTGAAAGTGTTCAAGGTCAGGTTGGATGAGGCTCTGAGCAGTCTGGTCTAGTGGAAGGTGTCCCTGCCCATGGCATGTGGGCTGGAATCGCCTGATCTTCAAGGTCCCTTCCAACCCAAACAGTGCTATAATCTATGATAATTGACCCATGGCAAGTCAGCAAGGAACTATGCTGCATACTACACTTGGACATAATGGATTAAGGTATGACACCTGTGAAATTATGAAAATGATGAGAATTAATAGCCTTTTGATATTGGTGTGGTTGCTCCTGGCACTTTGTAAATCGTTTAATGTCACAGAGAGGGATCCAGTTCCCTCAAGATTTGAGCAATCATTGTAAACTTTATAATGTCATCAACCAAATTTTTTTTGTTCAAGGTATGGCAGTGATAGTGACCACTCAATAGCAGGAACATAGATTTAAAAATATAATACTGCTTAGCAAAAGACACAGTCTAAATAATCAGAAGTTGGATATTTTAAATTTCTTTTTCATTCTTTTTGATGTTATCTTCAATTAGGTTTTTTTCCATTGTGCCTGCCAGAAAAATATATGCATGCACAGCTAGGTATCTTTGACTTTTAAAGTCATGGCACTTGGCAAATTGCTTTTAAAGAGAGAAACACAAAAGCCAATGTTATCCATGAAAACTGCGTAAATATTTATAAGCAGTGTATGTTTGATTTCTGTTCTTTAAAAAATTATTTATTTATTTAAAAAATCCATCTGCTGCTACCAGATGATAAATATTTAAATCAAATTTGTGTCTGGGATACAAGGGCACTCTTACTCCAGAAGGGGCATTATAAATTTGATACTGTAGGCCCAGCCTCAGTTCCCCAGCTCAAACAGCATAGCAAGCACTTTGTTGGGGTGCATTTACAGACTTGTATGAAAAAGCTTCCTGTCTGGAAGGCTGTAAACAAGCGATCATTTTGCCTAATCTCTTTCAAGAGTTTTCCTAGAGGCTGGACTGGAATATGTCTCCTGGGAAAGTACCTCATTTTGCCTGAAAGACTCCAAGCAATGGTGACTCTACCACCTCCTCAGGTAAGTTGTTCCAATGTCTAATTACCCCCACTGTTAAGAAATCATGTAATTTCAATCTTGAATTTGTCTGACTTCTGTTTCCAGTCATTACATCTTGTTATGTTTCTGTCTGCAAGACTGAAAAGCTCAACCTACAATCAAGTACATTTTCCATATATGTATATCTGTGTACAGTGATCCAGTCACCCCTCGTCTCTGACAGATTTAATAGATGTGTTAAACCTTATACCTTAGGTGTTACTTTTCAATCTCTGGATCATTTTTTCTGCCATCTGATTTTTTTTCTAGTGCTTATATATCCTTCTTGCATCATGGGCACCGCTTTTTCTGATACTGTGTGTAGAGCAAGGTCACATCCTAGTAGTTACTTCCCTTTTTCATACAGAGGATAATCAGTTATTATGTATTACAGCTGACATTTGCTGATACATTGCATGTGTCAATAGATTGGTAGATAAGGTGCCTAGAACTGTGGAGGTCTGACACTCGCATTCTCAATGTGTGTTCACACTACCTAATGCATACTCTGAATTAAAGGAGCAATGTCTGCCAGGTCTGCATACAATGTCCCTTTTTGCCACTTAGATGATCCATAAATCCTACTAATACATAGAAATTGTAATTACCCTTTGCTAAATAAAGAGGGAAAGGCTACATTGTAAGGAGTGAATTTTGTTCTTCCTGTAGGAGAAGTCCTATGTTAGGAAGAGAACTGTTCTGTTGCTGTGCTCAGAGTAAGAGAAATAAGGGAGGAATAAGGGTGAAGAAGCACTGAGAGAACATAGTGGCAGTCTTCTGTGAAAGCTCAGAGTGACTGTTTTTCTGGGCAGCAGGAGAGTGGAAATAGCACAAAGATAGGAGTTTTACCCAAGAAAAGCTGAAATTTAGTAGAGCTGACTGGCTTATGTCTGGACACGTCCAAAACTGCTAAGAAAAGCATTGTCATTAATAGTTTGTGTGAGTTCGAAGAGCATTTGTTTATCTCATTTAGCACATTTACAAAAACTGCTCTGAGTACTGGCATAGGACTTTTAATTCCTGTGGTACAGAATTATAAAATCACAGAAATGTTGTTTGGGAAGGATATGTGCATATCATCTAATCCAGCTCTGTGCTTGATGCAGGCTGTTGCCAATACTCACTTAGGAATGGACCTCCTTGAAAAATCTGAAAATTTTGTCCACAGCTTCTCCAGCTCCTTATCTACTACACCTTTTTCTTGTTCTGCTGTCATACAGACAAATCTTACTCAGCTCTAACATGAGCTCAATCAGGGAATGCTGCTGTCAGGAAGAAAAAAAAAAGATACTTTTCCTTCTCCAGGTTTCTTCAGTTTAATTAGGCATTGATCCTGTCTAATGTAGGCTGTATGGCTGTGGATGCTGGCACACAAATGGTACAGGAGCAGACAGGAGCATTCAAGGGAACTGCTTATGCAGCACAGCTTTGTAATGTAACCGCAACTCTTGCAGTTTGCCCATGCAAAAAAAAGTGAGATCATTCTGCTTCTCCCCCTCCTCCTTGGCCATGCATTTCCACGTTTCTAGTGGCCATGGCAAGCTGAACTAGAAGAAAACAAACCTCACCATAAAAAATAAGTAATTATTGAATAGTTTATTGAATAGCAGTGCCAGTTGGGACAGACTTGTATGGAGCTGCTCTTTTCAGTGGCAGCTAGCCATTTAGTTGGCTCTGCTGCAATGAGAAATTTCATCTCTGAAAGTAGAGTTCCATAGCAGTTTATCCTTGTCTAAGTCAGAGCTATCATGGTCTGTCCTGGTATTTTTGCAGTTGAGCAGAAAGTTGGTCCAGGGAGCTTTGCAGCCAAGAACTAAGCTTGAACTAAACCCCAAAAAATCCTGCTTGTTCTCCACTGATTTCAGGGAATTGATGTATCTGAAAATGAATCACTTTTTTATACAGTGAGTTTTAAACTTGTGACCTGACGTGATGGTGGTGTGCTGGTACAAGTGGTAAGAAGGGCAAGGGAGAAAGGCTGGATTGGGAATCTGTGTCCTCAGACATGGACAATGTTCATGATTTCATTTGTTCATTTCCTGAAGCATATTATTGATGTGACTTTTTGTGTTCTTAAGGTCTTAAGATTATTGTAAGATGATGAAAGAGACCTGTCTTGTATGGAGACATGCAGGGTCAATATTCTGTGGATCATTCTGGGCTCAGTGATTATTGAATGACAGCATGTGTTTGCAGGGACTGACTCAGTGACCCAGGTGGTCTCTTCCAGTCTTACATTTTTAGCTGTACCCTTCCTAAGAAGTGTTAAAACTGTTGAGAACTAATTTTTCTTTATTATGACGTTACTTAGCCACTAATTTGTTGCACTTGGTACTATTCCATCCTTCACTGCTGTATTATTTTAACAGCAGAGTGAGAGAGAGAGTGCTTTTGCTCTTACTTATGCTAAAGATTTTCCCCAAATGCAGCCATTAGAGACCAGCTGCAGACAAAACAGCACAGGCAGTTGATTTTTCAGCAATGTTAGATTTTGAGCTGCTGTCTGCAGTAATTAATTAGCTTCATTGCTGAGCCGACTCCCTGCGGGACTGCATGATCATTAGTGCCAAAGCCAGGAAGGGAGCATGAACTCCCAAACCCCTGAGAAACTACTGCAGCAACTCTTGTCGTCTATAGAGCATTTCGAGAACATTTCAAGTGACACTGGTAGAAAAGATTCACTTTCTCATCTGTGTGAGGGCCTTGCTCAGATTCAGTTAGACTGCTGGCTGGGATCAGGCAAATCTACTTCCTGGGCAAGATTTTGTCAAAGGCTATCTCAAACCCAAAGGGTTGCTCTCAGCTAGTTCATCTTAATTTTGCTGATATGCAGAGAGAATTATAGAAGACTTGAGAGACATCAGGGTACAAATCAATGGTGATGTACAGTACTGGGACTGCTGTGCCATAAGCTAGCCCAGAACCAAGTATCTGTCAGCTAAAAGTCAATCTTAGATCCAGCAGAGACACAAATGAATCCAAACATGCCAAAATCAAAGTGCTGACATGAAATAACACAACTTCCTTCAGGTGCAGAAAAACAGCAGACACTGAGATTATTTACACATCACTTTTATGAAATACTTTTTGTAGGTTTGGGATGCAGTGTAATATAGTTTAATCTCTTCTCTCATCCCCCATGCTTGTTTCAGAAGAGAACAAGAAATTTAATCCAAACAAAGGATTAAGAAATTTCAATAACTGGACTACTGCCATTATCCAGACAATGGGCCAGCTCTTTAAATGCTTGTTCTTGATTGAATTGAAGTCAATGACTACATCAGAGGGAGCAGAACTGGAATGCAGAAAAGAGGAAATGAAAACTCTAGAAGAGACACACAATTATTTTACCTATTATGCACTTCTAGCAATGTATCCAATAAACAAAGCAGCTCTGAGAAAGGATCTCTCCTCACTGGAGAATAAAGTTAGGGACAGCTTTTGAGAGATGGACAGAGGAAAGAGAAATGAGATTTAATATAGATAAATGTAAGGTAATACACCTGGGAAGAAATAATAATCATCCTATATACAAAATCAGGAGCTGCTGTTTAGAAAACAGTAATAGAGAGGAAGGCCTGGGAGCAATGGTTTATAATTAATTACTGCAGACAGGAACTCAAAACCTAACACTGGGGCAAAAATCAAATGCATTCCTATTCTGGGCCAACACCAGAGGTTTGTTTCTACAGTGAGTGCACAGAGATCAGGGATCTGGCAACAACACAAGCAAAATATTAAACTTATGGCTACGATGTTATTAATTCAATTTATAAGCTAGAGACTTGACTGCTGAAACCATGAGGCCAAGCTTGTGGTTTTCTATTTGCTGTATACAGTAAAACAACAAAACATGTCCAAGATGAAAACTCCTGATGAGTTTGTGGAAGGGTACTTTTTCTTTTGTTGTCCTCATATTTAAATGTAGAACTGTGGCTTTAAAATTATGAGATTTAACCTAGACAAGATTGTGGAAACACACCCCCTTTCCTAAAGAAAAACATTACTTTTGAAAACAGTATAGAGAGAATTAAAACAATGTAACAATTCCATAACTCCATAAAAGGGACTCTGTTGGCAAGAAATGAAGGCCCAATGTAGAGCTATGCTTTTATTTAGGTAAGAAGTGTTGCTCAATAAATGCATTTAGCAGGTAGCAAACAAAGCTATTATGAGTAACTGTGTTCTACCAAAGACCAGCTGAAACATTACTATGCTGAGAAGACAGTGTCATGTGAAAGCCTGCCAGACAACCCAGACGGAGTGCCATAAAGAGCTGTCTGATTGCAAGACCTGATGGCTGTGTATTTAGAAGTTCACAGACTTGTAGATCAGAATGAAACAGAAATTGATTCTAGTCCTGGAAAAGGAAAGGCCAAAAACCCTAACAAGGTGTAGTATGTAGAATATTAAAGATTTACAGCACTATTTCATTTTACTGGTGCTGTGAGCTGGTATCACAGGGTAATCCTGTCTGTGATTCCTTACAGGCAGTGCTAGAAAGGTGGCACATCACCCCACTGTAAGGCAGCATTGGGGTGGTATCATTTCTTCCCAGGTTGGATATACCTTGGGCTCAAACCACCAGGCTATATGCAAGCACAGAAAGAGGCATTCATTATCCCACAGGCAACTTTTCCTCCCTCTGGGAAAATAATGGTGGATCATTTCTTAGAGCCCTATATGTCAAATTTTTTTTTATAAGTGCAAAAACAGGTAACTATTTTTTAAAATATGCAAAAATAACCCCCCAAATATAAAAGCTCTCAAAATTGACATTTCATCTTCCATCTGAGAAGGCAGATAAAGCTACATAATTAGTCAGGGAAGGATCACTCACTTTCTCCCCACAGCCTCCAGAGGATAAACTCCACTTAAGCTTTTCAGTGACTGCAGAGCTCCAACTGCAGAGGGTTTTAGTCTGTGAAAGACATTTGGAGCACACAATAATTAGCAGCTCACAGATGAATTTTGCTAGCTGTCACAGTATTTGTTGCTATCACTGCATGAAAGTGCTCTTGTAGGTCTCCCGAGTCTTCCTAAATGTGTGCTGTAGTCTGATTTGTCCACATGGAACTTTTTAATAGAAAATTTGGTCAGTGTACAACACTTAAAGGCTTACAGCAAATCCCTTTTCCATGGCAGAACACCACCTGGACAGAATGAGAAAATAAAGGTTCTTTTCTTGGACAAAGCAGGAACTCCTTTACTCTTTATGCTATATCCAGGCCCCTTACAATCCAGGGGGATTGAGTATGCTGGGAGAATCGATGGGAAGCCTGCTAATCCAAATCCACCTCTTCTTTGTATCCCCAAATCAGTGCTCAAGAGTTCTGGCAGAAGACAGACCTTTTCTTAAGACTCACCCTTTATCTCTGCTTGCTCACAGTTTTTAAGTCCCAGTGGGAAAACTGTAGAGACATTGGGAGAAAGACAGTAAATATAATGTAATTCCTTTAAACTTAGTTGGGATACACCTCTGTTTCAAGAAAGCAAACAGCAATAACTACCCGTATTACCTGAAATTCAGTATGTGCTTAAGTGTTTCAGGACTGATACTGTTTTTGAGAGAGTTTCATTAGTGCTGCTTTTCAGACTGCAGTCTCAGATTTGTGTAAATTTCTTACAAATATTTCTAACCTTTAATTACAGTTCACTGAATGGTAGATGCACTTATGCTGTCTCTTTTCTCATCCAAACCAGCTGTTCAAGTTAATCTGTGGGCTGTGCTTTGTTTTCAGCAGTTGATGTGTGTCCTGTTACTGCTTTTTATCTTTTTCAGGTGTACTTGGCTTACCTTCTCAGCTCCCATGGTCTCCCTACCCCGTCCCAAAAACCAGCTGCTGGGATCTATATGCATAACATATATGCACTTAACAACACTTTCATTGTCTTTCAATCCAATTGCAAAGGTCGTTTTCTCAGCTCATTGTCCCAGTCCTGTCACTCTTCTTTTTTTGCACAATGCCATTGGCACCCTTTCTTCACTTTGTGAAATACAAATGACTTCTCTTTACTTTTCAAGCCATGTCTAATCTACATCACCAAGAAGCATCCCTCACTGCCTTTATACCAAAATGATACCAGTATTTTAAGGCAGTCTTGTACATTCGCTTTCATACTTTCAACCATGCTGCTGATTATGCATAGCATAAAATCTGTGTAATACCCCTAAACCCTTTTCTCTGCTTTTTCAAGCATCAAGTCTCTGCCTCGAGGTTTGTCAGAGTCCGAGCATAGCTACATAACTGTTTGCTAGAAATGCTTTTTCGTATGAACCAGTTATCACCTCTTCTTTCTACTCATCTTCTCTCTATAAGGCACTTCAGAGTCAAAACAGTTTGCTATTTTTATGTCTGTACAGTGCAAGCTACAGTGAGGGTGGGTTTAGGTGTAATTTTAAGAGCAGTAGTAATAATAAAAACACAGTAAAACATTTGCCTTGTTTCTAAGTCTGTAACATACTTCTAGGAAGTAGTTCCAACATAGGCTGTTTAATTTGCCATACCAAAGTTGCTTAAATCTGTGGATTCCAGGAATAAATTTGCCACAGGGCCTAAAAGAGAAAGAGGGGGACTGGAACTGTGCCTTTTCTGACAGAAGACTGTTACTGGCTTAGCAGAATTACCAGAATGCACCCTGAGGGGATGTAGTCACTGTTTGATTCACTCAGTGAGAACCATGCTCAGCATGGTGTGATGGGGGCATGGTGATGTTTTTTACAGGTCCCTTACCAGGATCATAGTCAAATTCACCCACAGTGCTGACTGGACAAACATCTGGCCACATTTCTTTTAGCATGGATCTAGGTGTGATTCTGCACAATTCTGTTTTATGGAGAGCTAATATAAAATGGCACTTTTTTGCCATTTCTGTTCCTTTTGGAAATTCTGTTATTTTATCATCTCATGTGTAGGTACAGCAAAGTGAATATTCTGTTGTAAGTTATACCTTTCAAAAACCAATTAAAAGGGTTAAGACTGGAGCAGAATTTAGACTAATAGCCAGGGTATGCAATTTAAGATTCTTAGAGACTTAAGATATCACTGAGAGGTGGACAAAAAGCTAGAGAACTGTGATCTACATGCTTTTAATATTTAGCAGCTAGAAGATCACATTTTCATTCATGACCACAAAGTGTCTGTTTTATTCAGGAAAAATGAGTCTTGTCATACAGCTTTGATATCGTTCTCTGGCAAGATTACAAGTACATTTGATAAAGATGACATAATACACTAATTTATGTAGGGCATTTGTTTTATTCTGTCTGGCAGCCTACATAAAAGAGATGTATGGGAAGCAAAAAAATTAAACCTGTTTTTCTATATGGTTGTTTGCCATGTCACGACTCCCTGCAATATGCCTGTCTCCTTTCTGTGTTTTCACTTTATTACCTTATAATAGCTCTAGTTTAAAAATGTCCAGTCTTTACATAAGCTCTAACATCTCGAAGTATTCAGAATACCAAATAATGGGCACAGGAACCAAAGCAGTTTGTCAAGAATCTGTCCTTTTCTAGTTACATGTCAAAATTCTCAGGTAGTCACATCTTCTCTGTTTTATAAAATAAGTATTATCAGGTTCCTAATTGAATGAATCAGTGATGCAGCCATGGAATAATAAAGCTCATGAGCTGCTGAGCCCAGTGCAGGGCATGACTCAACCCAGTGTAAAGTAGATAAATATACCTTTAAAAATATCCAGCTATCATTTTCGTGCTGTTGGGCTCATCACAAGGGAATCTATGGATTGAATAGTGAAAGGGTGAAAACTACTCTGAAAGCCCCCAGTAAGACTGAACCCTCAGTAGTGTGAACACATATGCCAGATGAGGAGATCTTCAGTTCCTCTGTGGTCTTGATGAGTCCCTGATGCCATTCACTGATACTAAGTCATACAAAGTTTATTCTCAGTGATTTCAGTACATTTCTCAGCAGATTTCTTAACAATTTCTCCATGCAGGCAATGAAAGGCAAAACCATTTATTTTTCTAGCACTCAGGAACAAATAACACTGATAATAAAATGTCTCTTTACTTGTCTAATAGTTTCGCTAATTAAGGTGACAGGCCATGAAGTTTCAGAGTATTTATGCTTTTAAAAGGGGGCGTATACACCCAGTAATCACTGCTAGATAGCTGACTCTAGTTTTCAGGATGGCTTGATTCCCAAGCTGCAAACCGTATTATTCATCTGGATATTAAGTGTTGATTCTACCAGCTATACGGTAAAGAGGCCTTTGACTTAAGTCATTCAAATAACATACACACTGTATGAGTAAATCACACACAGGCAAAATCTCTGACTACAGGTGAGGAGGGCTCTCTCCTTTATCTGAAAAAGTCTCAAAGGCTACATGTTACTGTCTTTTTAGTCATGAATGTGTGGAGAGCTGGGGTCCTGGATATTTGTTTGGTGAGTGTAGGAAACAAGGCACTAGAGAAATTACTTTTTATAAGATCTGTTCAATTGGCAGCAGTCAAAACGTTTCATTTTCTTCAAAAGTATATTTTGATTGAGACAATACTATAAGAAGACAGGCATTTTGTATTTAACTTTATTAAACTAAAAATGGTGTAATTTGCTATGAGAGAGACAAAATTAAATATACTTTTTAGTGGCTGGTAATCATCTGATATCTCCTAAAGTAACAAAGTGCAACCTGAATTGTGTTTAAGAAAGTTTCTTGGGATTATGAATATGTCTGTAACAAGTGACTAGTGTTATCAACAGAGCTTTTAAGTGAAGGCTTTACTGTTATAGGCTTGTCTGACTTGGATAACAAACTCTTTTAGTATTTCAGCCCATAAATCCTGGACAGAAAGACACTATTCTCTTGTGTCTCTGACAAACTAAAAGAGAATCTTTGTTTGCAAAGCTCCCCAGAGTTAACACAGTACTAGTTAATGATTTCATCATGATAATTACTTTCTAGGGTCTGTCAGTCAGGCAGTTTGAATGTATGCAGAATGGGCTGCATCAATTTTGTGCAATACTACTATTTTACTTGGTTTCATGCTCCTTGTCTGTCAACTTGTCCATAACAAGTTCTGAATATATGGACCTATTTATGATAGAATCATAGAATTCTAGAATGGTTTGGGTTGCAAGGGACCTTAAAGATCATCTAGTTCTAACCCTCCTGCCATGGGCAGGGACACCTTCCACTAGACCATGCTGTGAGCCTCATCCAACCTCACCTTCAACACTTCCAGGAATGGGGCATCCAGAACTGCTCAGAGCAACCTGTTCCAGTGTCTCACCCCCCTCACAGTAAAGAATTTTTTCCTGATATCTAATCTAAACCTACTCTCTCTCAGTTTCAAGCCATTCCCCCTTGTCCTATCACTACACGCCCATGTAAAAGATTTCTGGCTTTCTTGTAGGCCCCCTTCTGGTACTGGAAAGCTGCAAGTAAGTGTCCCCAGAGCCTTCTCTTCTCCAGGCGGAACAATCTCAATTCTCTCAGCCTTTCCTTGTAGGAGATGTGCTCCATTCCTCTAATCATCTTGGTGTCTCTCCTCTGGACTCACTCCAACAAGTTTATGTCCTTCCTGTGCTGGATGGACCCCAGGGCTGGATGCAGCATTCCAGGTGGGGTCTCACCAGAGCAGAGCAGAGAGGCAGAATCACCTCCCTTGCCCTGCTGGCCATGCTGCTTTTGATGCAGCCCAGGACACATTTGGCTTTCTGGACTGTGAGTGCACATTGCCGGCTCATATCCAGCTTCTCATCCACCAGCACCCCCAGATCTTTCTCAGCAGGGCTGCTCTTGATTCCGTCATCCCCCAGCCTGTTTAGATACCAGAAATTGCCCCAACCCAGGTGCAGCACCTTGCACTTGGTCTTGTAAACCTTATGAGATTCCCTTGGGCCCACTTCTGGAGCTTGTCCAGGACCCTCTGGATTGCATCCCATCCTTCAGGTGTTTCAACAGCACCACTCAGCTTAGTGTCATCTGCGAATTTGCTGAGGGTGCACTTGATACCTTCATTTATGTCATTAATGAAGATATTAAATAGCACTGGCCCCAGTATGGACCCCTGAGGGGCAACACTTGTCACTGATCTCCATCAGGACTCTGACTCATTGACCAGTACCCTCTGGATGTGGCTATCCAACAAATTCCTAACCCACCCATCAAATCCCTCTCACTCCAATTTAAAGGGAATGATATTGTGAGGGACCCTGTAAAAGGCTTTACAAAAGTCCAGATAAATTGCATTTGTAGAGCTTCCCTTGTCCATTGATGTAGTCACCCCATCAGAGAAGGCCACTAGGTTTGTCAGGCAAGACTCATCCTTGGTCAGTCTGTGCTAGGTGTCTCAAATCACCTTCCTGTCTTCCATGTGCCTTGGCACAGCTTCTAGAATGATCTGTTCCATGACTGTCCCAGACACAGAGGTGAGACTGACAGGTCAGAAGTTCCCAGGGTCCTTCTTCCTACCCTTTGGAAGGGCTCTGTTTCCCTTTTTCCAGTCACCTGGCACTTCACCTGACTGCCATGACTTTTCAAATATCATGGAGAGTGCCTTGGCAGCTAAATCAGACAGTTCTCTTAGGACTCTGAGATGTACCTCATTAGATCCCACAGACTTATGTACATTCGGGTTCCTCAGAAGGTCATGAACTTGGTCTTTACAATCAGAGGGACTTTGGTCCCCCAGTCCCCATCCTGCTGTTTATCCACTCAGGAGGTATAGGAAAAGAGGTTGCCATTGAACACTGAGGCAAAAAAAGTTGGGTAACTCAGCCTTTTTCTCATCCATTGTTACTAGTTTTATATTCCAAGTTTGTTTTTAAATATCAAAACCAGTTGGAATCCAGCAAATTTTGTGCATATGGAGAGGTGGGTAGAGAGAAGCTCACATGAGGGTTCCCATGGCACAAAGGTTTTAGAAAGTGCTCAGCTATTGCCATTTTCCTAAGATACACTAGGTGACCAGTTGGTATAGGCCTAATTCAGAAATTGCACATCATGTGCAATGTCTTGTCATGCTCACAGGTAAGGGACATAGTGAACTAAAATGCTCATACAAATGATAGCTATGTATTTTTAAAAGCGCTTTTATCCACTGTGAATTTGATTTACAGTCCTGTACTAAATTAGCAGTTCATGAGCTTTGTACCATGGTTGCATCTCTGGTTCATGTGTGCTTTATTCAAACAATGTCATATAATAATACCTCTTGTATAAAATAAGGAGAAGGCAGGTCTAATCTTGCAGTTTTGAGGTGTAATTAGAAAGAGACAGGTCCTTGATTAAATTCTTTGGTTCCTATACCTGTTGTTTTGGTATTCTGAATGCCATGAGGCATTAGAAAGGATGCAAAGATTGGACTTTTTTAAAACATGAGTTCATTGAATATGCTTGCCAGTGTTTGTAAAGGACTCTGGCACTCAGTTGGAGTGCTGACATTGGTTTCAATTAGTGTGTGATGAGTCCCTTTGTCGCTGAAATCATCATGTTTTAACATATAAATAGGCAAAGCAACTGGCTAATAAAAGTCGAAGTGAAAAAAATCAGTTTTAATATGTTTGTAGGAGCTAGGTCACAACTTTTTTCAGCACAACAGTTGGAGTCACAGCTTGGAGAAACTTGAGAACATCTGTTATTTCTGTTGAAAAATACAAGTACATTGAGTAACTCACACCTTTGAAATTCCTTCGTGGGGATGGAAGACAACTCTCCAACACAAAGCTGATTTGCTCAGGATTTGGAGAACATTTGACTAGCTCATCCTTTAGGTCTCTCATAATTTAGACACAAATGTTCTTTGGAGGGAAGCTTTGAAAAGGTTTTTCCTGTGAAGTTAGTTCAGATTCCAGAAGAAAGGGCTGAAATGACATACATTTGCAATACATAGCAGTTAATTTTGCATATAAGCTCCTTTAGTTTGTAAAATACATGAAGTTGCTGTCTTAAAAAAACCCCAACAAAACAGACAAAATCTAATTACAATTGATCTGTGATCCAAATCTTAATTTATTTTGTACATCTTAAATTCGACTATCTTGCTATACTTTTTGTAATAGATTTTTGGAAATCTGTTTACTTCTGTAGCAAGTCCTAGGGACAAGGAAAAAATCAGCTGAAGCTGAAAGCATTTCTTATCATCGACACACCTATCAGATGTACATACATGTTACACTCCTGGACATATACATCACAACACATAATTGAAAAGTGTTAGATTTTTTTTTTAAAACCCTGTAAAAATGTGTGCTCTGTGCCAGCATGCACCAAGGACTTAATGTTTTACTCACAGATTCCATTGACTCTTTAACTGGCATCAGCTAAGAGGCTTGTTTTGTGGGGTCATGCAAAGGATCTGAGTGACAACTATTTGAGAATGAAAATTCCTGGACAGGCTGATGTGCCCAAAATGCCAAGGAGAGCATATTATTTTTCATTGCAGACATACAAGGATGCTGAGCAGACAGTGTCTAGTAAATAAAGGGGTGAACAGAGAGAGGGGAGCAGAAATGTTGAAAGAGGTGTGGTAGAAGTAAGAGCATGGAGCCTAGAAAAATTATTCTTGGGTGTGAAAGGAAGTGAGAGTAGGAAATAGAAAACCATAATAACGCTGTGGACTAGAAGCAAATAATGATTTCAAGTGGGAATGGGGACATCTATGAAAGAAACTGTTCTGTGGCCTATTCCCATTTTCATTTCTAGACTAGGTGTCTGTTTAGGTGATGTCTCCTGTGACATACTGGTTTTCCTGCAAGTACTGTATAATGTAACAGTTTTAGCAGATGGAAAGCTGAAATCCTCCTTGGGAAAGCTAATCCATTGAATAGAATGTGGTAGCTGAACAATAACTCCCCAGAAATCCTACAACAATTCACCCAGGAGAAGTTTTGTTATAGATTAACTCCAGATAAGGGGATTGATTGGGTAGGCAAACTAAACATCAATTCAATTTAACTCAGCATAACAGATTTTGTTCTACTTTTCCTAACAGAATAGAAACATTTCAGGAAAATTGTGATTTGGACACTTCATTTTCCAGGGAAAAAAAGCAGAACTTTTTGTGGAACCTTTCTGACTTCCTCTAAAACAAACAACATTGTGTAATTTAGATTAGGTTTAGTACAAATTAGAAAATGACAGATAACTTAGGGTTTTCTTTGTTTTTCATGAGTTCTTTTCCCTTTTCTAGCTTCTGTTTCTTTAGTGTAGCTTAGTGAATTTTCCCAGTGATTCTAATTTCTTCTGCATGTGCAGCATCTGGTTATCTGTCTCATGCAATAGTCCATGTTTCTTTCTCCTATCTTCTTGCTGCTTTTTCCTTACTATCTTCACGTGCCTCCCTGTGATGTCTTGTTAGTTTTCCTAATTTCTCTATATTTTTTCTCTGCATTTCTCTGCATTCTCTTTCCTCTTCACTAAATTGACCAAAAGCACTATCTTGTGTTTTTCTAATGTTATTTTAAACTGCAATTCCAGCCTGACATGAACTTCTCATTTTCTCCCTCAGAATCACATACTGAGTTTTCTCTCACACTATTAGGAAGTCGGTCCTTCAGTTTCCTTCCCTCTTCACTCAGCAGAGCCATGATTTTAATTTTCTAGATCAAGACTTCTGTGGGTTTTTTCCTGAGTTATTTTTGTTCCAACTTCAACTTTGCCCCTAGGAGGAAAAACAAGATAGTAAGTTTTGCCTCTNGAAACCGCCTCCAGCCCGCCTACCTCTCAGGACTCACTGTCCCAAGAGGTCTCGTCTACCCAGTCGGCCTGATCTACAGGCAGGGCAGGCTGAAAGGTAGTCTCCATAGTCATGGGCGGCCCAGCCGGCGGCTGCGCCACTGGCTGGATGACCGCCACACTTCACTAAATTGACCAAAAGCACTATCTTGTGTTTTTCTAATGTTATTTTAAACTGCAATTCCAGCCTGACATGAACTTCTCATTTTCTCCCTCAGAATCACATACTGAGTTTTCTCTCACACTATTAGGAAGTCGGTCCTTCAGTTTCCTTCCCTCTTCACTCAGCAGAGCCATGATTTTAATTTTCTAGATCAAGACTTCTGTGGGTTTTTTCCTGAGTTATTTTTGTTCCAACTTCAACTTTGCCCCTAGGAGGAAAAACAAGATAGTAAGTTTTGCCTCTTGGATGGCATTCCTCTCTAAATGAGCAAAGTTATTTCTGTTCTTGATGGTGTTTAGTCATTAACAGAGACAGTTTGCCTTGCAAATATTTGTCAATATTTTAGTTAAATAGTAACAAAAAGCAAACTGTTTGATTGCAAATCCAAAATTCCTTCTGCTGCAGTGGTTCAAGTGGTTTAGGCCATACATAAAAGGGAATTTCAGGTTACACAGTAAAATATTTATAAAAGGGCTTTTTAGCATGAACACGTGTATATGCTGCAAGAACAATCACAAAAAATATTCCTATTGGAAAGTACGTGTAACAACTAGAAGATAAAAGTTTAAAGTTACCTTATTAATACTTTAAAATATATTAAAATAAACTAAAATAATACACACATTAAAATTTAGACAATACAAAGCTTATTTTTCCCCAGAGAAAGAGAAATCATGGCCAGAGTACCAGAGTAGAGATAATTAGTTTCTTTTCTACCTCCCAAGGTAAGGCTTAATCCTACAACAATCTCTGTATTGAGAGCCAAGTGTTAGTCAAGGAGCCTGCTGCACAGATTTGAAATAGCATTTAGCCCATATTTTCAGTATCTGGGAAGCAGCTATCCTATGAATTTATAGTCTGCATTGTTTTTTGTTTTATCCTGCACTGTAATGCATTGACATGGATTCATTATGGATTTGCTAGCTTATATCATGATATAGAGTGAGACTTCCAGTAATGACCAGTAACCTTCAGAGCCCTTCTGTTCTTTAGCAGAGGAAGGGAGTTTATACTGAGCACACAATGAAGGGCACACTCTGGGAATGAGCATAAACTGATTATCTCAGAACAATTTTGAGCATTTGAGTTCTTTGAGCATTTCAGCATCATGTTGTCCCATTGTCAAGCATGCTTTAAGGATAAATGCTAAACAAATCTGGGGTTCATTTGAGTGGGTAGATATAAAACAAATTGGTCTTTTGTCTTTTTTATTTCCAAACTGTGATTTGCAGCCCTGTTGTAAATTGGTTGGCTCTTTTAATTCCCAAATGAGATGGGAAAGCGAAACATAGCAAAAAGAGAAATATACATGCTGAGTTAAGTTTTGGGGTTTTTGTTAAAGGCCCAAAGGTTAGATCTACCAATGGATTTAAGTGACATTTATGTATGTGATGTTAAAATTTGCACTCAACTGAAATTTTGCACTGAAGGATCAGTAGCCCACAGGTTCTGCTTCTCTGATAATAAAGTTCCCACAGACCATGCACCATGCCCAGCAGTGTCTCAGACTTGGTGGTGCTGGAGAGCTCTCTCATCTATATGGGTCCCAATGAGGCTCAACGATGGGGTAACTCCTTCATAACTGGAAATTTGTCACCATTTTGGACTTAACAAACACAGGGTCCATGCAAAACACAGTAGCTCAGGAACAGTGGTACTTTTTAGGAGAGGAAACATGGAGCAAGGGGTATTCTATAGGCCTGGGAGAACAGCCAAAATACTTAATAAACCAGTCTGTGGGTGTCTGATTCATACTTAACTGTATAATTTTGATACCAGTCTAGAAATAGAAGTCGGTGGTCTGAGGACAAGTGTCTCTGGAAGGGATGGATGTGCAGTGGGTGTGGGTATCCAGGTGACCCTATGTGACACAGGCACATTCCTACACAGTGCTCTGAAGGGTCAGGTAGAGAAAGGGTAGAGAAAATGTTTTGCTGCTTACTGTGTTGACTTGCTACACATATTTTTTGTTTGTGTTTCAAATGAAGTTGACATAGAAAAGTTTTATTTATTAGACTAGTAAAAAGGCAAGAATGGCCTGTACCCTCTCCTTGTTTATCCAAGGGCTTAATGATTAGAGCCTTAATGCAGGCAGTAGGTGCACAAAGTCCATTTAATTTACTGCCTCCAGGAATTCCAAATGCAATGCCCTAACTGACAGGCTATAAAATGTTCAAGTATTCTGCTTGCTCAATTGCCTTTACTGAAGTTTTTCATGAAATTATTAGGTATACTTTGGATTAGAAAGAGTGTGTCATGTGCTGGTGAGAGGACTCCTAAAGAAAAGGGAAGGTGGGGGAGCTTGATTCTTACAAACAGTTGACATAGGATAGTTGCCAAAAGAAAGACTGAAATCCATGTGTCCTCTCTTGTGCAGACCTGATCACCAGCCTGTAGAGGTTACTCTCTTTAGATGCAAAAATGAATAATTGGGCCATTCAATTGTGTGCTTCCCTACTGGGTTGAGAAGCAGCTCCTCACTGCTGCTCCTCAACTTGGTGACATGTGGTGGCGAGAGTACTTTGTGTTCAGTTTTGCAGCATTTAAGGCAAAAATCTCCATCTTTTGTTGGGGAAGGAAGTGGTTTTGTTTGTTTATAGGAAGGTTTAATATGGTAACTCAGCAGTTTCCACAAGAACATACTTGTTCACTGGAAACTTCTCCAGTGTAAATGGCATTCCTAGTCAAAAGTGAGTACATGTCATGTGTGTAATCGTACCCAAACAACTGGGACACTCATTTGAAATCTAAGGGACAGAGGTCAAAATCAGTTTGAATAGAGTCTCTTTGATCTCAGCTGAACATCCAAAACTATTTATTCTTCTGGAATGAACAGATTTATCTCATTTTATTCCTGTAGGTTTTTAAAACGTAAGGGTCCATCTCAAACCAAAACAATTTTTCTGAAACCACTGCAAATCTTTGTAATGGCAGAAAACAGTTTGTTTCCTGCCTTTTTCAAAGTAAAATGCGACCCAAAAGCTCTTTAATGTCTTTTGTACACATTAGGGATTGAAGTCTGCCCTCTTTTCACGATAGGGAGGGAAGTTGTTGTGGAATTGGCTCACTGCAGAGGTATAACCCTGAATTAGCAGGAAGGAAGCTTAATGGAGTCTGAGTATCTAGTTAGCTCTCAGCTGTGCCTGGGGGTGTGAGGAACCTGTGGAGGCAGCTGAGGGGTTGGGCAGGAAAGGCCTATGATAGAAGAAAAGTCAAGTAGTGGAGTTAGTGATAGTGCTTGGCTGCAAGAAAATCACAATCCACGTGAACTGAGAGAGGAAATGGGGTGCTGGAGGAACCAAACGGAGAGCAGGAATTTTACAGTTTGTGCTTTGAGTAAGGAAAGGCTGGGATCAAATGGGAGCTCTGCAGAGAACTGTGTAATGAGAGGGGCAGACCTACTTGATCTGCAGCAGTGTTTGGCAATGGATGTGAGAGTTGAGAAGTCTGTGCTCCCCTTTGAGAGGTGTTGCAGCAAGACCTTGGTGGGCACCCAGAAGGGGGCTCACTGTTTTTATGTGATGCTTGCACTTAAATACTGACTGAGGCTCCAGTTTGCAGAGTCCAGCAAGATTTGTATGGCAGCACTGGTGTGGAAAGTTTTTGTTTGCAAATAGAGATTAGATTGAACAAAGGGAAAAGTTGAGTGGTTTCTTGGAAAGAGGCTGATAACTTTTATGACTTGCCCCACAAATAGTATTAAGGTTTTTTTCTCCATGAAAAAAAAATGTAGCAAGGTCTATGCATGCCTGTGGCAGTGCAGTGGATGCTACATACCTTTGGTATTTGTGTTTCTGAGACAGTTCTTTTTTTGGTTGTTTCTTGGCATTCATAAACACTATCCTCTCTGTCCCCACCCAGGTGTGTGGAATGAGTGCTTATGGGTTGCTTTCTAATGCCTGAAATGGAGGCTTTTGGAACTGTGCTTTCCAGAAGAGATACAGGAAGCATAGCTGACAGACTGGTCATTACCACTGGGGACTTTTGACTTTTTTGCTTCATAGGCCTAATTGAACCTGGAATTTGTGACTTAAAAGGTCTGTTGGTATATTCCCCATATAAACTACCAGTCAGTGCAAGCAAGGGAGCTCGGGGTTTTTTTGTCTGCATAGTTCTAACTAGCTGTAACTCTCAAAAAGAGGCAAAAATGATATAAAATTTTCTCTTCTAAGCTTATGAATTTTAACTATAATGGCATTATGAGGAAATCTGTTGGTTGCCTGAGGCCTTTTTGTAGCTGTAGAGTTTATTGCTGATGACACAGAAGCATGTCCTTCATCTTACTTTTGTGGTGAACCTTGTCACAAAACTCTTGCATGGGACAGGTCTAAATTTAAGAAATCTAGATAAACTCAGGGCCTACTGTTTTAAGCTTGCATATTATCAAGTGGAACTCTGCCAGATTGTTCTGGTTCAATTTAGAAATCACTTAAAAAGGAAGCATTTAATTTACTTAGAGATGATCTATCGCAGTCTTGTCTAGAACAATCGTCTCTTTTGCAAAAACAAGATGGTCTCCCTTAGAGCTCGGATGCGTATTTTGTCTTGCCATATAAATTTTCTCAGCTGCTTTTCCCCTACTAATTTATAAATGGGAATTTTCTTCTTTCTTCACTCTCAATGCTTTTAAGTGGGGTATATTAGAAAAAGTGCTTGATTTCTCTCACAAAACATGGCTGAACAAAGATTCATTGCTGTTTGTCTTCTAACCATTCAGAGCTTTCATATTCTACTGTGGCAGTATATGATACTGAAATATTAGCCTCTACTAATTTGCAGAACTGAGGTATTCTCATAAGAAATCCTAATAAAACTGGTTCATTACTCCTATTCCTGTTAAACATTAAATTTAAATTACATGCTGGAAACAATTGTATTAGAAACACTTCTATGATTAAGAAGATATTAAGAGTCACTAAAATCCTCCTTATGCATACTTATGTCATCTTATACTTTTATCTGTGTGTCTTAAGGCTCTAATGACACTAGAAATAATATCTCACAGTGCATCTCTCCATAATTCCCACTGGTATGCTGAAAGATAGTATTAAGAAGATCATTAAGAACATAGTCTCTTTATGTTCCCATAAGCTTTCCATTAATTTGCATTTAGCTGTCTAAACTACAGCAAAGTTAATATTTACAGCGAGTTAATACATTACTAATAGAAATGTGAAGAACACTTATTCCTCCTGGTTATTAATACTCCTGTCTGGGCACAGATGTGTTTTCATAGGATGTGTTTGGTTGCTGGATGCATGCTGATGGCACGTGCACCCAGAGTCTTGCTGGGCACACTCAAATCGTAAGAGCATTCTGTTCTCAAAGCTTGATTCACCAAGCTGTGAAGCCCTTTCGTGTTTCTAAATGCCCCTGTAGAGTGGTGTTGGGAGCAGCAGCAAGCAGGATTTACTGTAGATAAACACAGTATATGGTTCAAAGAGCAACCGTGTTGGCTGAGCCCATGGGGTGTGTACAGCTCTGTTTTGGGAGACATGCATGTCCTGTGGGTCTAGCAATGGGCTTGAGGTTACAACCCAGGCAAAGAGGAGATGTGTGTTTGCCAAAGCAATTGAATTAGGTTTTGTGCAAATTCGGGCATGCATTGCTGTGTTTGGTGATCAAAAACTGGAAGCATAGATATGGATGAAATTGCAGGACTCCATAAGCTGGTACTCCCAGGCATGAATCTGCTCTGCCTGTACTACCAGGCTGCTGCTTTTATTTGCTGGTAAGGAAAGGAACAATGGTATAATCTTTCCAGATGTGCTGAAATAAATATTTTGCTAGAATAAAACATATTTGTGTGTATTTGCTACGATCTGAAGAGATGTGTTATCTTCCATCAGATGGCGAAGCAGTAAATTTCATTGATTCAACTTGTTTTTCACTGCCGGCAGCCTTCTGTGCCTTACAGATCTGTTTTTGCTGAGACCATTTCTAATGTTCAAAAGTTGGAAGCAGTTTTAATCTGCTTGTTTAAAAGCTGTCAGAGAGCTGACAAGAATGAATGTTTTCTTTAAGTAGCCCCAGGCTTCCCATCTGATCGTGGGCTGTGCTCCTGGTACGAATGGGAACCCAACTTAAGAGCTGAGAAAGTTGAGGCAAGTGTTGTTACTTAGCACAGCATCTAGTTTCATTGTGCACTGGTTGGAGCCCCAGTGAACTTCGGTGATAATATTAAATGAGAGCTTTTTCATCAGACCCTCAGGGAAACTGTTACAGAAGGTTTGAATCTTTTCTTTTTCAAAGTCCTCAGGATCAGGCACTAACACTGTATATGCTGTCATAGCATGTCTCAAGGCACTGCTGCATTTCTGCAAAGGATCACTGAGTAGTCGTATAATGAAGAGGAAAACAAATGGTGGATGACTCAGTTGCTTTTAGTTGTGCCAACTGCACTAAGGTATTTGTTTAAATGAAAGCTTTTAGCGTAAATAGCTATGCATGCAGAAACCAATTCAAGTTTTCAGAGTTTTACCTAAAATTTCTGTTTGCTTCCACAACAGCTGTCAGGATGAAATAAACAGAATAGTCTGACAGGAACCATATGCCCTTTCTCATGTTAGAGCTATAACCATCAGCTTGTGGCACATTATTGCACTAGCAATAAAATGTTTGTAAGTTACATAATAAGGGTGTTCAGAAGTTTGTCTCTCAGATGCTGAAGAAGTCAAGCTTCATTTAATTGAAAATCTTTCAAAACAGTCAGCTCGGGTCATGACATAAGAGAAATTGTAAGAGAGGTCAGTATAATGTTAATATCAGTTGTAACTTTCTCTGAGGTATGTAACCATTTGGTTTTGTTTATGAATACACATAAACTGTATCTGGAAGTAACCCCCTAACAGTCTCTTATTTAAGTGGAGAGGAAACTTATTTGTGGGGAAACTGCCCAGAATGGTTGTTTATCACTTTACTACTGATTGATCATGGTTCTGCAGAAATATGGCTTTATACGTTTTCTTGTTCAATACATAGCAACAGAAAACATTGTGTATGTGATTGACTTTTTTATGTGATTTGTTTAAAAGAACAAGCCCTATTTGAAAAGAAGTAGATCTGGCAAGTCAGGCCTGGTTCATGGTACAGTAAATTATTCCAGTCTTCCTGAAAATGAATATCTGGAGACATTAGCAATATTAGCATAAACCCCCAACCCTACAGTTAATATAAGCTCAAAGATGCTACCACAACCGTTTACAACACACACCTTTTTTTTTTTTTTTTTTGAGCTTCTAACATAATTTAGATGACTGTCAGATCTGAGTTTTAGGAATTTAGGTAATGGCAAGTATAACAAATTCTGACTTCCATTGCCATATATGTAAGCAGAACAGGGTTCTACTACAGCTTTACAGAAGTGAGAAGGAAGAAATAGAGACTTAGCAGGAGGTAGTTTAGTTCTGCTTCACTTGCATTTAGTTCTCCAGTCTTATGTTTCTTATTTTATCTGGTTTCTGAGTTATGCCTGACATTGTAGCATAAGGAAGGTTTATACAATTCTCAGAGCTTGTTCCTAAGTAATCTTTTAGAGACATGGATTTTCTTAATTGATTTCTCTTCACAATCCTGTTAGGATAATAAAATGGAGGCAACTATTCTTTACCTGAAGACATATCAATTTAGTGGCATTTGCCTTCAGATTAGGAATACAAAGTAGTGGGAGATTGATTAAAGCAAAATCTTGTATCCTTGCAAATGTTACCACTGTCAGGTCCTTCTAAATTGTGGTTTGTGTTGATATTGACTTTGGGTGCTTCAGCGGTACCTGAGTCAGAAAGAAAGATGGCTATTATTTCTATTAATCAATACCTACAGAGGATCATCTGAGATTAGTTATGATGTATTCTAAAGGGACAATCAGGACTATCTGGAATAGAATAAATATTGGCAATATTACTTCCTGGGAAGGAAGGAAGCACAGAGTGCTTAGCCTTCTATATCTAGTTGAGATGTTGCTGCTGTAATAGCAGATCCTGAAGTCATGATATTTCCCCCCCCCCTTTTTTTTTTCCTACTTGGATGTCTTGTTTACAGAAAGTGATGTTTGATGACAGGGTTACAGCTGAAGTTGACAGCAAAAGGTGTCATTTCATTCAGAATTGCTTATTTTGGCACAAAAATAAAAATAGCTAATGCAATTTAAAACAAAAATCTTTAGGATTGAAAGATGGGGGATAGGTAACAATGACTGTGATTATGGGGCTTGAGATTCATAGCTCACTTGTTATTTGCTCTCTAGGATGCTAATGGGATCTCAGAGCTATGTGTTATTGGAATTTATGGGCAAATGGCAATGTAGCAACATGCTGAGTTGTTAGAAATATCCATATTTGCAGTGTTTGGATGGAGGACTCTGTGGAAATGAATCTCCTAATTTGGTTTGGTTTCCTTGATGCAAGCAGATTCCTTGTGAGATTATGCAAAATAATTTCGTAGTTCCTGCTAGAAAATACAGAATGTCAAGGTATTTCAGAATGTAAAAAATTAGTATTTTTAATCTTCTGTATGTGAGACCAAATATAGGCAGCTTGGGGGGAAAATGAGTTGTCCATGAAGGCGTGTCCACCAGAGATTCTAGAAATCCAATCCTATTGTGCCACACATTCTTTTTGAGACTTAGGAACAATAAAGCTACATTTTTATACAAAGTTAAGGTATAGCCCCTCTTTGGGATTAATCCTGTTGATTCCTGTTCTTGGGATTTGTGTATAACATAATTTTGATTCATTAACAGGCATTGGAATACCTATCTGACCTGACAGTGCTTGGTCAGAGATGAGAGGGAAAGGTATAGGGAACAAAACACATACCCCTCACTTTTCCTTTTTATATTTGCCTCACCTGGAATCCTAAAAAAAATCTGGCATCAATAGGTGATCAAAAAGCTGGACCATTGTATGTCTGTTAATGAAAATATTGGAGCTGTTGTGTACTTTTCATCTATTCACTCTCGCAGTTACAGTAGGGTCACTGTTTAGATCCATCCTGGTTGATACCCCAGATAACTTAATTTGGTAGGGTTAAGTAGTGAATTATATGATGCCTAATTTACAGATACTTGCTATCTTTGTGTAGATTTGATTTTTATTCATTACTGGATTGTACTTGTGGCATGTTCTTACTCTTTCCTGATTTATACTGGATCTCTTTATTGAATTATTGAGCAAAACTTTTAAATAAAACATCAAAGAATTCTCTTCTACTATCAATTCTCCTATAGTCATTAGATGTATCTACCCTTAGGACCACTTTCCTCATCAGAATACTGACACTTCTAGACTTATTGCTAAACATACTGTGCACTAAAATGTTCATCCCATATAGCCTTTTTTCTTTTGCCTTATAAATATGCAGAATTAGTTTGCTTCTTGTAGAAGTATTTTCCATAGTGACTATTTTGTTCTTTCTGGCCACCTTAAATGTGCAATAGTGTTATAGGTGAAGAAAAACAAAGTACTTGCAGAAAATGTGGTTAAGTTGCTTCTTAAAAGTAAGTCCATGTTCAGAGTTAAGAAAAAGACTGGAGTTTGTCTTCCAGCCATTGGTCATCTTCCATGTTCTGTGCATTACATACTGCTTTACATACTATGTATTACATACTGCTTTCCTTGGTCTAGAGAGCCACTATATCCAGACTGTGAACTGTGATTATTTCTCAGTGGTCCAGTTTGTGTGGAGGTCAAAACTTAAGCTCAGGTCTTCTCATTGCCACTTGTGTAAACTCTACTTGTTTATACTACTTTTATTTATTTACTTATTTATATATTTGTCTTTATATATTTACATATATTATTTCAATGTATTAGGACTGACTTGACTTTATGGTTCTGATTTCTGTTATACAATAACTTTATCCCACTTTTGAGCTTCTTGTCACTTCCATAGAAGTAGTAAGTCTGTCTTTTTGCCCGGAGGGGCATTAGTGTTTACTTTGCTCATAACAAAACAAAGAGAAGGCACAAAGCACTGTTCAGAACCCCATGAAATAGTTTGTAGTGTAAGTTATATGCTTCAAGGATAGATGAGGCTAGTGGGAACAGCATTCAGTTTCTGAAAGTAAAGCAGAGGCCTTGATTCACAAAAAACAGAAATTTGAAACAGCTTGGCATCTTTTTTTTTTTTTTTTAGTAAATGAAATACCAGAAGGAATATGCATGTTTATATTTAAATGTTTAATTTCTGCAGGCATTATTTAAATATATATTTCTGTCATCTGGCTATTTTTGTAAAAGCTAGAATAGTCTTGCTAGGATACCTGTACTAGAAATCCCTCCTATTTTGTCTTGTTGTCTAGTATATTTTAGTCCCTCAAAGGGAAATAAACAGAAAAACTAGTTTAGTTGCTGATTTTAAAAGAGTGGGAAGGGGCTGACTTTCACCATTAGCTAACACTTCTACAGGCAAGAGATTTTTGTAGTCTTGGCCTGAAATAAGTTTTTTTTGTAGTTAAACAGAGTTTCAGTGAGTGTTTTGACAATTGATGAGCAAGCCATTGAATGCCAAGACACAGCCTCTAGACTTAGGAAGCCCCTGACATGCATTTATGTGTAAGCTGGAAAAGGTGTTGAGGGTATGCTATAGCATCATCTCCTTGCCCTTGTTGTTCTACCAGTCCTTGACAGAAATAGGATAGTGGCTAAGCAGTGCTTTGTGGTTTTAAGCAGGCTGTACGGTGTGCTCTTAATGCACCTTCTTGGTTTTGACCCCACCTCTGTGTGTCTGGGTAACAGAAGACTTTTCTTACTGCTTGGGGCTGTCAGTATGTTTTCAGCTGAAACTCTTTGAGCTCTTGTAGATGACTGATTCTCCAACCCACATCCTTGGCCCCCATTTAAAACCAAAGTAAAGCAAGGTAGTCAAAGACAGTTCAAGATGTATGTACACACAAACTGCATTATGAATCCTGTGACAACCTCCTTCCTTAACTGCTTCTCATACCAAATTCTACCACCAGTGTTTCTTTGCTTTATGATCTAAATTATTTTTTTTCCTCCAGAGCCCTAGATATGTCTCTATAAATTAGGTTTTTATCTGTACCAGATGCTCATGGCATTGCAGAGTCTCAAATTTTCTATATTAATTGTCTAATGCTTCATATACATAGCATTTTAAAGATCTTTTTTATGCTTTAGTTTGCAGTATTTGTGTGAGGCACATTCACATCCCAGCTTCTTGTCCCAGTTTGCCCAGCTGACTGTAAATCTTCCTTTACTGATGAAATGTTTGTAGGCTGCTCTCAGCAGCTCTTAGCTTTCTATCACTTATTGCTTCTTCCCTGAGCTGTTGGGAACTCCCAAATTATGCATTTGTAGCTTCTGTTTCATTTGCAAGAGTCATTCATTTCTGCCTTTAATTCCTGTTCCAACTGGCACTGGGGATTGTGGCAGTCCCAGGCTGTGCTGCAGTAGCTGACACTGTAGATCCATCTACTGAAACCTGAGTATCTTCAATCACACTCAAAGATCTTTTTCTGTTACTGGTTGTTTAGGTCACTTACCAGACTCTATCAGTGTATTTTCAGTCCTGCTGTTCTCTGATAGAAAGCTAAATCATACAAAAGACAAAGGAGACAGGGTTTTTGTTATCTTTTTGCCATGGGAACATGAAAACTTTTCCCTGGCCCACTTCTGGTCTTGCACAAATAATGTAACTTTGTAGTCAACAGTGTGTCAGAAGATCCTGTTGCCCATTGCATTGGGAGTTCAGGGCTGTGGTGCAGCACTACTGCTATATTCTGATAAAAACTGTTCCCTCCTCTGATTACTTTCATTGCAGCTGCTCTCCTCAGCCCCATGAGGATTGCTGGCTTTGCAGCTCGGGCTACCCCAGATCGGCTGGAGGTAAAACCGTGTTTTCCTGTACAAACCTGAGAAGCTTATTTGCTGTATTTTATGGAACACAATGTGACCACAAGAAAGGTAAATGTTCTGTGTGGTAGCTGTGAGATCATTTGAGCACATTAATGTTTTCTGTGCTCTAGAAAATAATAAAAGAGATGTGACTGCACTGCTATTAAGTGGGAAAAAGTGCCACAGCTACATACTGACTCATCTTTTCTTCTCATATGCACTGTACCTCATGTGGGCACAGTGTTTAGGAACTCAGCTCCAGATCTTTAATCAGATGTTCCCAAGCTATATCTTTTCCCATCCCTTTCCTCAAGCCACCTCATTTCCAGCCTTTCACAATTTGGGCATAGTTTGCTTCTGATTCAGAAATCTTAAGAAGTCTGCCTCTCTCTTGCATTGGTGGAGATGAAATAAGGGTTCAGAAGGGAGCTCAGTGATCAAATGTTTCTAAAAGCAGGACCACTTGCAGAGGTGAGAGAGAAAGGCTTTTCTGTCATTGGTAAATGGAGGGATACTAGCAGGGAGTAGAGGAAGGGGAATGATTGTCAGTCTCCATCTTCCATACATATGCAAGAAGCTGGGAAAGGGCCTTGGCTTATCAACATCATCAGAGGATGCATGTGTGCTGCAAGAAATGTGAATATTACACCAGAATTAAAAATTACAGCAAATCATAAACTGAGTGTGATTTAATGATGAGAACAAAACAATGCTACTTCCTTTAAGGGATTGCAACAAGAGGAAAGTTGTTTGTAAGAGAGCAGAGTGCCCATCTATCTGACACATGGTATGATTCGTGGTGTTGTCCTGTGCAGGGCCAGGACCTGGACTTGATGATCCTTGTGGATCCTCTCCAACTCAGGATATTCTAGGATATTCACCACTAGGTGCTGTTGTTTAAGAAAGGAGGACCAAATGTGAGAACATGAACGTGGCCTTAGGAAATATGATCCATAATCCAGTGCTTCATTAGAACAGGTTGCTTAGGATGCTGTGTTTATTCTGTCAGCGAAGATTTATTTTTTTTTAAGGAAAGCTAAGTAACTGTCTATTAGTTGTCATTTGCTTCCTTTTGTCTTGTAAGACAGAGGTGGACAGAAGTGACTTTTACTGATTCTCTGAATTTGTGTGGAAACTAGATGTGATTTAATTACCTTTGTGGGGAAACTCCCCTGGTTAAACACATTTTGGCACCCTGCTGTCAGCGGTGTTCTGTGGGTTACGGTCTATGTAACTGGAAATATGGGTCAGGTAGTGAAATTCACTTGCACTCTTGGAGGGATATAATGCCCCATTTTTCCATTTACCACAATAGCAGAAAATTCTGTGATCATTGTCCTGTGGAGAAGTGATAATTAGATAAAGAGAAGCATGATAATATGCTTTATAAAGGGGTTTTAAGTGAGTACAGATGTATTGCTCCTAACCACTGAACCTATACTTTATGAAAGTCATCACACACTTGGTACAAGGAGCACTTTCCACATCCCATGCCATCTGTGCATCTGGCAGGATATTACAGGAAACTCATTTGTACATCCACTTGGGAGTGTATCCTTTCCATTAAGAAAAAAAAACCAAACAAGTGATTTTTAGATCATATCTTACAGTGGAAGATAGTAGATTTCAAGCACACCACTGTTGAGATAATTCACTTTTTTCCATTTTATTTCTAGGGCTAGAGTTCTTGTTGACAAAATGCAGACGCCAAAATGCCAGAATACCAACAAGACGGTGTTGTTCACACTATTTTCAACTTCAGGGAAGATTTTAGCAAAACATTTGTCCTAAAGTTAGATTTAAATTCCAAACTCAGGGATTTTTACACTGTAGGATGGAGACGAGAGCAATCTATCCTTACCATATTTTTATATTCTCTTCTTACTGGGCTAGATAAAGTTTTGGCTTGTCCTGCTGCTCTTGTATGAGAGAATGTAGCTTTGCCAGTGTATACCAAACTCAGTAACATGTCTTTGTCTTTATACAGTCCTTTAACTCATGCAGCTGCTTCCTTTTTTCTACATGGAATTTTGTACAAAATAATAAAAAAACTTGAGTATATTCCAAAATAGTAACTTTGTCAGTGTCTCTTCCTGGGTACCATGTAAATTAAAAGTAGACTCTTGTGGTAGGCCAAAGAATCAAAAACAATGCCTGCTCAAGTGAACACAGGTTAGCTTCATATTGGGGAATACCAATTTTAATCATTTTCACAATTGTTTTCCTGCAGTCAGAACCTAAGCTTCTTCACTGTCTTTCATTTAGGATGAAGCATTCTATTTAAATGTTTGACTCCGTTGATGGAAGTAGCCCTCACCTCTATGCAAACATGTTTGAAAAATGTGTGATACTTTGCAGCAGATACTTAGTGCCTTTCCAAGACAGAGTCATCATCAAGTAGTGAAAATAGAAACAACCATCACATAACCATTGCGGAGGCATGATATTAGAAGTCTCCAGGATTGCTCTCTCTCTGGGTTGATCTGAAACGTGGACAGACATTGCCTCAATCTACCGACGCAGCATTCATTGGAACTCCTGCAGTCTTACTTGTCTCCATGGGGCATTACATGTTCTGGAGGATTCTGTGCCTCACTGCTTTCTCCTCTGTGGGCAGTGTTTGACATCTGAGGGTGCTGCTGGGTGGCTGCAATTGTTGAAGTGAAAGGAGGAAACTGCTGTTCTTCCTTCCCTCCTGTACCCATTCTTTCCTCCAGAGTAGCCATGGGCACCTCTGCTTGACTCCCTTCTCACTGCCCTGCTGAAGGAATCTGAAGAGATAGTGGTGTTTTAGCTTTTTTTGATGTAAAGTAGGGAAGGTGAGAGGGAGTAAAGAGAAGGGGTGAGGATGAGTGTGGCAGAGGACAACAGTAAAGTGTATATTTAAGCTTTAATACTGAAAATGTTAGTGCTTTAATTTGTTAACGACAGGATGTCATGAACTCTTTAAACTATAGGTTTGCTTAGATTTCATTAGTGGGGAGATACTTAAATTCTGAGGAAATCCTGTGAGGGAAGAAAGGGAAGAAAAGCTGTTTTGTTTTATTGGTTGGTTGAGTTTTTTGGTGTTATTTGTTTTTTTTTGGGGGGGAGGGAGGTTTAAACCAAAAAGATATTGCAATGTGAGAGAGAACAATTGCTTACTAGGAAAGATCTTCCCTTTCTGCATTTCCTAGCTCTCTGAACCTTAAAAGGTAAAGAGCAAAATCAATGTAATCCACTGGAATCTAAGGAACAATCATATTTCAAACAACCATAAATTTGTTCAGCTTCTTTCCTCCCTTCCCCCCAAATCTCAATACGGCAGATGAGCTGAATGCCATAGGTGCCCCTTCCTTCACTTACAGCTCATTTTACATTCTGGCTAGATTGCTGTTAAAAGGTGTGTGCAGTCTTCTAATTTATGGTTACCAAGTCTGTATCATCTTTGTAATCCCAACTGTCGTGCAATAACAATTCCTATGTAGGTTCAACTGGGAACTACAAATAATTTATCATAAGTTTACTGATAATAAGAAATATATCTTAAGGAATGAGAGAAATAATAATTGTCTGCAGATGTGAAATGAAAAGCATTATAGAAATATATATCTGTAACACTCTATTAAACCGGAATCTCCCAATAAGGGATGCATAGTGATAAAGAAGCCCATATATTTCCCAGCTCAGAAATTAGTTTCTTAGACTTCCATCGTTCAAGGGAATCACATTCCAATCACTGCTCAAGTGACATGAGTTTTCATACTTACAGCAATCTCCTGTATTGACAGTATATCAAAAATAGTTCCCTGAAGAATAAGGCTAATTTTCTAACCCAGTCAACCCTCACTTTGAAGTCTGGATTGGGATGGTGATGGAAAAGTTTCGCAAAGGTTGAAGTACTGAGCCTTAAAGCATTCTTTATTCTTCCAGTATAATGATGGCAAATCTACCCTCTCTCATTTCAATCTTTTGAATAAGTCCCTAAAGCAGAAATCAGCAGTTTCATGTTGCTGTGCTTGACTCTTTCAGTGCCTTTCCCTTCTAGATTTTGTGAAACTACCATTAGTTCTACATGACATTCTATTTCAAGCTTTTGATTGATCTCACAGAAGTGAAACTGTTAGCAAGATCTTTCAATCAGAGAAGTACATTTCTTTTGCATACATAACAGGCTCTTGCTAAAGTTGCTTAATGAATTACATCCAGTGTTTGAAGAGGGAGGGTATGCAGGTTTGGGCAGCCCCTGCAGTACTGAAAAGCAGGGAATATACCCTTTTGAAATCAGGACAGCGATGGCTGTGCCCTTTTCCCACTTGAGAGGGTTCTGCAGCCCTTTTCTGGCTCTCCTGAGGGTACCGAGTCCTCACCTTCTCCTGCTGTGCTCAGCCCAGCTGTGCGCAGCTGTCTCTGTGCTGGCCCTGGTGCAGCAGCAGTGTGGAACCATCTGCAGGGGCTGCACTGCTGGGGTGTCCTTGCTGCCTACACCGGGGAGGGGGCGTGGATCAGAAGAGGTGTTGTGGCCTTTGTGATGATTTTTTTTGTCTCTGCTGGACTGCCCCATTCTGCTCTAAATTCTCCACGAAATATTCAGTTGTTTGGTTTTGTGACTTTGCTCTAGCAGTGTCCTAGCATTCACTGAGGGGCAGTGTCTTCAGATGTAACACAGAAAAAATAATATGCTCTTATAAATCATCACCTCTAAATATTGAGTTAGGTTTCTTGTGAAAGCGTAATGACACCATAAGCTAACTGTATGTGTTTAAAGTTACTCTCTTTTCCCTTTTCAAGATGGAAATTGTCATTATCTTCATAACTGACATACCCCTGACCATATTGCCTCTTATTTGCTTCACAATGGCTTCTAAGTGCCCATAATTAAAGGCTGCTGTTGTGGATTGCACTAGGGTTCAAGCAGAAGTATAACAAGTGCCAGTCATACATTGGAGTGCAGAGTACTAGTGGACATTGTGTTGCTTTGATTCACTGAACTTCTCACATGAGCACTACATTTACTCTTCCAGCTCTGTGTGAGGCTGTGTCTAACTTGGTACTGTAATTTCAGTGAGGGAAACATAGAGGAACTCAAACAGAAGAACCACCATAGTAACTTTAGGAATAAATACATAAAATTTAGATTAGTCCACTTCATTAGGAAGTCAAAAGGTACCTGATGTCACTCTCTTGTGAAGTTTATGACTTTCAGGAGTTGGAGACACACAGATAAATACTCAGGGAGAAGTTGACTTCTGTGCTGTGATACTCCCTGAAGCACCCTGAAACCTTAAGCTCTACCAATGCAAATAATAACTTTTGTCAAATGTCACTAAAATGCAGACTAGAGTAAGTCAATATGGATAGCAGTATGGGTTGTGTTCCTTGCTTGGTGTTTCTGTGGTTTCACTGAAGAGCATATTGGCTATGCAAACCCAAAAGATGCTCCAGCATCACAGAGAAATGGATTGGGTAAGAAAATGCTAACTCTCATAAGTTCCAGTTCAAGCAATAAGGTGGAAAGCAAAACACTGCCAAGCTGAATGAATTAAGTTGCTCGTAGTAAGATGATGAAGACAGTGCCTTGCCAACTTCTGACAGCAGTAGATTTAGTGGCTGTAACTAGGATTCAGCCATAGAAAATCTATACACTAGCTCTTATTTCCATCTTTTGTATCTGTGTCTATAAGATGGGAATCTAAAATTGAGAGACCTGTGAATGATTAATGAAAATACTTGATATTTTAATGAGCAACAAAAAAAAATATTTTAGGGTACTCCAGGTTTATCTTCAAATTAGCAAAAACTACAGCAGTGTCTGGGCAATGCTATTGGGGACAATCGTACTTCACAGATGAACACACTTTTGGACCACTGGAGGAGAATAAACAAGCCCACAACATGAACATGATTTACAAAGGAACTGAAAGTGTAGCAAAGAGACAGTCTCATAATTCTGCTTTTGTTGGATTAAATTGCTTAATCAGATCCCAACGTGCTGAACCTGGTATTTCTTTCCACTTACAATGACCATTAAACTTTGGAATGATTGTGTGGGCTGCAGAGCTGTGTAAAGACAACAATTCTCTACTACTCTTTGCAGGGAGTAAAGTATTAGTGTATCTATATCTGGCCTTGGAGGTTCTCAGAAGAGTTAGTGTAGCTTTTAAAGAGAATATATATCACAGTGAGATTCAGAATCCTTGTGTTCAGCCTGAAATGGTTTTATGGGGAGCAAAAATTTAACACACTTAACTGCTTAAAATTATATGCATACTGACCACCCTGATTCTGCTTTAGTCTAGTCAAAATCAGTTTGCAAAATGATGCTTGGAGCTAGTTTGAATGAATGATGTAATCTCCAGTGCTTGAAAAGTATTAGTGAACCTGTATGAAGTTGATCATAACCTGTGCTATATTCCTCACAGGCATTATTTTACCTGCATATGCCTCTGTGGGCTGGCCTCCCTTTATGTCACATACCTCAGACTTTAAAGTCTATAGGGAAAAAAAGAAAGAGGGAAAAAAAAGCTCTAAACTCCATCAAAACTCCCTCTAAAACCATCCTCACCTTCCTTACCTGAAAGCATGCTGGTCAGTGATAGCTGTACCTGCTCTTCCTTTTCTTCTTGACAAAGGTGTGTTGCACAAGCACAGTCCTTGCTGCAGAGGCTGACAAGGGGAGCAGGGCTGAAGAAAAGGGGCAGAGTCGTCCTGGAGCAGCTCTCTTGTGCATGGGCCCCCTGCCACTGGCTGCAGAGGTCCCTGGCAGGCACCTCCCCTGCCCCACTGGCCTGGGAGCCATCTTTCAGTGGCCATCTCCCCTGAAACCTCTGAGATGATGTGTTGTTCAGGCTGTGCAGATGCTGGCAGATGTTTTTTGTTATGGCAGTGTAACAGTAAACCCTGGGCTTACGTTTCAAATTGCCCTGAACAGTAGGACAGAAACTGATGGGTGCCCAATCCTAGCCCTTTAGGCTTTGCAGTAACTCTAACATGGCACTTTCTGTGTAGGCACAAGTCTACCAAATACAATTATTCTGAGAGTGAGACATTTTTAGATGTGAGAGAAAAGAAGTAACAGTGGGGAAGAAAAATATGAAAGAAAGACAAGGGAGATAGGACTAAGGCAGTGACTGACCTGAGAATGTATGTAGTTCAGCTGTGACTTTTCATAAGATCAGTAAGTTCCAAGTAAAGGATTTCAGACCTTGTTACTATCCTAGTGCCAAGGCAAGCATTACCTTCCGTTCCCCTCCCCTCCAAAAGAACAAGGATTGCATATATTTTTATCCAGCATAGTGTAAGGAAGCCTTTCTTGCTCTAAGTGCATCGTTAATAGTAAGTTGCAGAACTTAATTGGCAGTTCTTACTAATGCAGCAATCCCAGTGCTTCTGATGGCTAAAATTTAAAGGCTAGTATACTGTGCCAGTTGTAGTCAACATTTGTAAAATGGATGGACTTCACAGACCTGATGCCATGCTCTCAGACTATACTGACTGTTGAAATTAAGAGCAGAGAAGAAAATATTAAATGTTCACAGTCAAAAGAAGCATGACAGGCTTCCATAACAGTCTTTTCAGGAACTGTGATTTTAAAGTCAGATAAGCGTGTAGCCCCTGAAGGAACAGAATCACTCCTAAATTGTGGTTGTTTATCTTAAAAATTATTCAAATGGCCTTATGGAGATTCTCATTGAAAGTCACAAGGATTTCCAGAACTAGCATTTCTGCTCTAAACAGAGAAAGGGGAGAGAAACAACATGGCCAAATATGAAAATACAGTCTGGAGAGTGAATGAATGAATGAATGAATGAATGAATGAATGAATGAATGAATGAATGAATGAATGAATGAATGAATGAATAAATGAATGAATGAATGAGGGATTGATCTGTTTTATTTTTCTTTGCCTAGTGGATGGCCAAAGTTACAGTCTTGCTTGTGATAATTTGTTCCCAGTGTTGTCAGTTATATCCTTGGTGATTTCTAGTCTTGTGCATAGTAATTTTTTGATCAAGTATAAGCTGTCAAACTAATGGGTTGGTACACAAGAAAAAGGGAGATAAATCATCTTTGTGGTGTTTTTTTGTTGGTTCTTCACAGCTTGTGACAGGAAAAAATCAAGGGTTTGAAATTAAGACTATAAAAATGAGGAAGAAGAAATCATCTCATGGTGATAGTTCTTAATGATACCCTTCAGATTTTGGAAACCTTCAAAAGCAGTGTTATGTTTTCCCATCACATAACCCATTTTGAACAACTGAGAATTAAAATATCCAGATAAATATATTATCACATCTAGGATGAAGTCAAGAAAGACTGGAAAACATCTCTGGGTCATACTTATGTGGATGTGTTCATGCTGCTCAACTCCTTCCCAGACAGGCTGTGCTGTTACATGTGGGAAGGAAAACAGCAAACAGATGTTCTCCTTCTGACCCTGTAGACAAGCACAAAGTTAGCTGACATGAGAGCAGGGTTTCCTGATGGGGTAATGGCATAACGGTATCTTGCTTTGATCAGAAAGGTGTGCTAGGCATTCCTGGCCCTGGGAGCATTGAGTGCCAAATGGTGTTAGATACTAAGTGAATACACTGTGTGCCATCTGGGACATGGGCTTTAGGAAAGGGGACACTGAGCTGCTGTAAGCTGCTACCGTGGTGTTGCTGAAGTCCTGGGGCAGGTAAAGTTTACGCTGGCTGATGATCTGCCTGGGTTCATTATGGTGGAGGGAATGTCTAGGATTTCATTTTCTACGGTACTTTCACCATACCCGTCTCCTTTTCCCCTTACGAGTCAGTCAAAACAAAGCCCATTTTAAAAGAAATGAATGTAGAAAATGTGAAACATAAGGATCTTTTACAAAGTGTCTTTTACAGTGCTGGGGACATAAAACAGGGCAGTGGAAGATAAGCCATTATGTACGTTGAAGAAGTCTAAGAATAAAGATTATAGGCAAACAGTCTACCTTTCTTTACAAGGCCTTGATTTACATCCCTGAAATCTCAAATTTAGCTATTACAATGAACTCCTGTTGCACACAGAGCTGCCTCTTTATCACCACTTAAAATCTAATTAATCCGTATTGAAGCACAAAGATTTCTGTTGTGTTTTAGGGTGAGGGGTCATAGAGCCCTCTTTGTTCATCCTCGGGCTTGTAATCATCAGGCATTGGGATATAATTTTACCAAGCAAATTGGAAGGTAACAGATCAAATCCTTATCAGAAAGCCTAACTCATGGTTTAGTGAAGTCCTTCGTCCTTTATGTGAAACTTTATATTCATGAAGAACAAAAAAGTGTTTCAGAGCCTGCAAAGGGTTAATAGCAAGGGCTTATATTTGGGGCAGCAGAGACCTAAAATCATCACAGCTTCCACCATCACTCAAGGTAGCAGTTGGTACAGAACTGCTGGGGAGACCTTTCTCCTCAAGCTTTCAGGACTCTGCTCTTATAATGGCCTTAGTCTATCAACCAGTGATGCAATTAAGTGGCATATTGGTCTCTCTGTTGGGATGGGTGCTGTCCTGTCTCACCACCTATCTACCCCAGTGGAAAAATCTTAACTTGGAACTAAATGAACTGGAGATCTGGACCATGGGACTCTGGCAAGCTTGTGTTGTCCAGGAAGAAGGTGGAATGCAGTGCAAGGACTTCGATTCTTTCCTCGCTTTGCCTCCAGAGCTCAGGATTTCTAGGATTTTGATGTTCTTTTCAAATGGATCAGGGCTTTTGGGCCTCTTGCTCTCGGGATTTGGGTTGGACTGTTTGAAAATTGGTGAAAGACAACAGGAACAAAAGAAACGGTTATTGCTGTTTGGAGGAATGCTCTTCTGGATATCGGGAATCACAGCTATTGTCCCAGTTTCCTGGGTTGCCCATTCCACAGTCCAGGAATTTTGGGATGAGAATATACCAGATATTGTTCCCAGGTGGGATTTTGGGGAAGCACTCTTTGTTGGCTGGCTTGCTGGATTTTGTCTTATATTAGGAGGATCCCTACTTAATTGCACAATCTGTTCTACTGAAGTCCATCCGTCTTCGGTCCATTATGCAGTAGCAGGACAGCAGGATCAGCGTCAACGCTCGGAAACTGAAACTAGGCCTTAAAATGGAAGGTTTTAAGCAGTACAGAAATACTGCCCTATCTTTTCCAAATGCTAGTGCAAGCCAGAAGCTTGTTCCGGTAGTAATTCAAAGGACTCTTTGTTACCTAGCTGATTTCCTAAATTTATGTCTGTGTTCTCCATAAACTGGTATTGGAAGGTGGTGTGTTTTCTCACCTGTGGAACTGCTTAAAACTTTCACAGCAAAATGCTGAATTTTCACAGACTGCAGAGAAAAGGTGCTTTTGCTTTCTTAACTGCACTGTAAAATTCTGAAAATGAATATGCATGTTCTCTTACAGCTTGGATTTTAACCAAAATGTGCTTCCTTTTTTATGTAACCAGTGAAATAAGCCCCAAAATTTGACTCCCTGTTGCAATTTTCCACTTGACTGATGCAGTGACGTACGAACTTAGAGATTTCCTATCCTAAATGGTCTGAATACCTGCATTGCATCAAATGGTTTTTCTGTGTATTTGCAAATAGTAGGTTTCTGAAATTGTAGCAAGCTTTGCAACTGTCTTTTTGTGCATGGGGTGTGACGGTGTGAGTGCTTAGACCCAGCAAGCTGTGTTTTCCCAGTCTGCCACATTAAACTGCCCATACAAGTTATTCGAAGTGTTTCTGGCACCCACATACTTTATGTGCCAAAAATAGGCTGAGAAATGCTGCTTTAAAAACTAGTGTAGCTATCTTCCTCTGACACAGGTCTTGAGTCATTATGCATCCTATCCAAGGCCCCTTAAGTGCCGTTCACTCATGTTTGGAACGTTGCTGTATATTTGACTTTGAACATATGCATTTACCTGGCCACAAAGCAGAGAGTGTCATTTGCTCTAAGTGGAAGTGCATCAATATGGTATTAAAACTTAAACTGTGAGATGACAAAATTAGCAAAACTGCTGTAATGTTTTAGCTGATTGATGGAAAACCAAGTATATGCTTTTCTTAAAAAAACAAGCCAAAAACTAATGGAAAGTGAGGCCAGCTGTGACCACACCTTTCTGCTACTGGTTTACCACACCACCTCCCAGTCCTCCAAAAACTGCACACACCAGACAACACAAAGCAGGAGGGAGGGGAGAAGTATTTCATGCTTCATAAGAGTGTTGTTTTAACTCGTGCTTCTGTATGACAGAGTATGACAAAGAACTAAGCCGAACAGTGCCTGCAAAAGCCAATGGTATGGCTTCTGTGACTGCAAAAAATGAACTTGGCAAACAGACCCAGGCTACTGTTAGCTGGATTTCTGTTGTCTGTGCTAGGATGGATTTTAACTGGTACCTGTAACTACTTGCCAGGCTGGAAAAATCTCAACTTAGACATAAATGCACTGGAGCTTTGGAGCATGGGACTCTGGCAAATGGTGTAGGAACACAGTGTAAAGATTTTTATTCTTTCCTAGTTTTGCCTCTAGAATTCAAGATTTCCACGATTTTAGTAGCTACATCAAATGGACGAGGACTTCTGAGCCTTGTGATCTCCAGTCCTGGTTTGGACTGCCTAGAGATGGAGGATACAGAGCAGAAGCTAAAAAAGCTTATACTACTTGGAGGAATATTCCAGGGGATGTCTGGAGACTCTGTCCCTTGCTTACACTATACTCCAGGAGATTTGGAATGACATCCCAGAGACTCTGCCGAGATGGAAAATAGGGGATGCACTGTTCAGTGGTTAGATTGACGGATTTTTTCTAATTCTAGGGGGATCTCTACTCCTCTCCACAATCTGCTTATCATCTGACCATCAGGAGAGCGGTATGCAACAGCAGATGTACAAGATGCCCATCAGCATCGGGAAATTGGAAATAGAAGACTTAAAAAAGGGCAGATACCAGGTTTTCCAGCTTCCTGTTGTGTTACAGTAAGAGAGAAAGACCGGCTGAACAGGCAGGTTACTGTTTACAAGATTGGGGGTGGGATTCTTTCTTGCCAAGTAGTTCCTTTAATCACTACTTACTTCCACTTTTAATTACATGAATTGATGAGCTATGGCAATCTAAGCCACCACTCTGTTTCTCCCAAGTCTGATCAATGGCAGATTTTGTTTTTGTGGTATGACTTGGGGGAGTGAGTATAAAATTTTTAATCTCTAGGCCTGCATGGAGACTTGACCATTATTTAAACAGCAGAACTACTGGGGCTGCTAAAAACAATGTATTTTTTACAAAATAATATTAGTTGAAGTCTGAAAGAGTTTGCAGCACCAGTTCAACATGCATTACAAAAACCTAATGCAGTACAACCTTGAATGAAGGTTGCTGGGCTGTATCATTTACAGTAAACTAAATGTTCTCAGACAATGTCATGTAATGCAAGATTCTCCATCATGAGAGAGAGAGAATATGACCACCTCTATCCCAGCCCAATCTCTCTCTTTAAGGAAAGCCAGTATTTCTGAGCAATAATGAGATGTTGTCTGGAGGAGACTCGACCATGTTCATTGCTGGTGCAGTTTTTACTTCATGAATGTACAGAACTTCAAGTATATGAATCAGGTTCCATATAACTTATCCTTAGAGCTGTCAGTGATCAATGTGAACTTTCTATAAATTGTCATGATTTTACATTGACAAAGCTGCAGCAGCCATCTGTTTCTGCAAAGACCATATAAGGAGATAAAAAAAGCAATAAAATAATTAAATAAAACACTGGCCTGGAAAAGAGCTTTGTTAAAAAAATGTATTTTCCAATCACTGAAACACATGAAAAGTGCAGAGACAAGTTAATCTATGTAATGTACTTGCATACTCTGTTACAGACAAAATTAGAACAGAAACACATTCAGAATATAACCTGATTAAATATTTAGTTCAGTCCTGAGCATTTGATATTTAATACAGTATAAACATAAAAATAGTAAAAAGAAAAATAATCTTAAAATTATTTGATTTGTGTTCTATTACAATTTCTGCTAAATTTTGCTCATTTGGCTAAATATTCTTGTACCAGTAATATATACATTTTGATATATGCAACTGCAGCGACATTGGTACCTGGCAATAGAACTAATTACATTCGTTATACCCTGCTGTGCAGAGTAAATTTCACTCCAAGAGTAATATTTATCACTTTAAACTGATGGGAGTTTATTTGTATGTATTATTTTAGCTTATTCTATTGAGTGTTTCAAGTGTGATAAGCTGAATTAGTAAAAAACTCCGAACTCCAAACCCAGAATTGTTAAAAGCTGCCTATAAATACGTTTAACTTGTAATCTGGAAAATGAAGAGCATGAATATGTCTAAGTCTCTCATTTTTAAAGGACTTTTGTAACCTGAAGCCAGCAATACTTAAGGTTTGACTTCACTTTATGCTTACAAATCAGACAATAATACTTTTTTTAAAAAAAAAATTATTCAACATTTGAGGAAAACCAGCTATCTGGGCAGGAATTGAGACACCTCTAAGTACTCTTCACAACAGCATCCTTAATAACAAATATTTTTATGGCCAGAACTGAACTATATTAAACAGAACATAAATAAGACTGTAAATAAATAAAAGAAAAATCATAGACCTCTAAACATCATTCTACAAACACCTTATATAATCAAATTGAGAAGCTGAAACTGTCAACCTTCATTTAACCTCTACATTAAATAATTCCAGATTTTTTTAATTGACCTTTCAAACACGAATGTTATCTCAAACCCAAGACACAAAAAACAAATGGGGCATTCATAAAGGATGTTCAATCAGTCATCTTGCTCAAAATAGCGTGTTTGGCTTTATATTTCAGTGAACTGATGTATTTGTGCATGAGAAAACCCTTGGGTGTTACACAGACCTGTCATCACAGAATTGTCACTTTGAATCTAACACAGCTGCTACCATATTGTGGTTATATTGTTTCCATTTGCTCACCAAGTAATTATAGCATTTCTGAAAGATGAAGTCCATGCAATGTTGCTTGTTGCTTGTTGCTTGGGGAAGAAAACTGTAGCCAGTGAATGAAATACACCTGACTGCAACACACTAAGTAGAAAATGAAATATTTCTGCTCTCCGCAATATCCACCTACTTACACAGTACCCACAGAAGATGACCCCAACTGCTTTACCAAGACAGGATTGCTTGAACACCTACATCCAATGTTCTGAACTTCTAACAGAAGGCATCCAAGTTGCCTTCTGATGAAGCAGCCTGCTAGGAAGAAGCATGTAAGACACATTTGAAGCAAGCCATTCACATCTATTCATTAAACCTGTGCACCCCCAACTGCATCCAGGGTCAATTGTATATTTTAAGAATTGTTATTTATTGTACTGAAATTTGTGCAGACTTCTAGTCAGGAGCTTTTCTTTTTCAAAGAGTTTACCTTACCAACAGGACTTCTGATATCTGAGTTAGCATGTGAGAGATTTTTTTCTGGTACAAATACTTTAATGAAGCATCTTCAGGTCTGTAAACCTAGCACACTCCTTCATGTATTCCTAGCTGACAATCAGACAGCCCCCTAGGACAAATGATTATCAGAGAGAAATTCTCATTTTTAAGTGCACAGTGGGTATAACTATTCCAATTTCCATGTTGGTATTATGAATTTGATTCTTTCTGTTCAGAAAGCAGCTGCCCCTTTTGGTAGTCTCAAAGTAAGTTTTTAGGGTTACTTGTCTGCCTTGCCTTTCTCACTCTCCCGCAGATGCAAGAAACCTTTTAGTGCAGGTTAAACTACTGTATATTCACAAAACTAAACTCTGAACTCTATGTCTTCCTACAAAGCATTAAAAAAGAAAACCAGGAAAAAAAAATTATTTTCAGAAACAAAATTACGATGTGGGTGATGAATCTAGTCAGCAGCTGTTGAAGGCAGCCTGGATGTTTTGGAAAGGAGCTTACGCTTGTGGTTAACTTTAAACTATAAAAGTTACACTCTTGTACAAAAGTATTGCATGGCAGAACAGCCATCTTCACAGTCTGCTCACATGAAAATAGTGAAAAGATAAACAATTGTCTGTTGAACATAATTTTTCTCAACACAGTGCAGTTCAACAGGATACATGCTTAGTACTGCCTTTGTTCCTTTGTTCCATCTTTACAAAATAAAAACACAGATGCGATACATACAAACTGTACAAAATCGGCATCAGTATACCAAAATTAATCTACTTTGGTTTTCTGTTTGTTGGGGTTTTTTGCCATTTTTTAAGCTTACGACAATTCAGTTCACTATATTTTACAAATAAGCATATCAATAGTGAATGTAAAATAGAAGATCTTTGAAAGCACATCACTGGAACTCAAAGCTCATCTGAAAAGAGATGAACAAGTGGAAAAACACTTCAATGAAAATGCATAATTATACATCATCAGCTGGAAGGGCTGGTATACTGATCTTTGCTCTTGTGAAGTATGCCATCTTCTCCCTGAAATTAGAAAAGAAAATATGGGATTTTTTTACCATTTGTGGCATGACTTCAATATCATCTGCTGTAGAGTTGCTAACGTTAAAGCATAGTTCTTTAAAACACAGGTTTGGAAAACACACAGAAAATATATTTACAATAAACGTGGCATTCTGACACAATTACCTTCTTAGGTAGATTTATGTAAAAAGCAGTTCCAATTTTGAAGGAGAAAAATATCAGTTGTGTGGTAACTAGAAAATAAAGGACAATAGAGCCTTTTGATACCCTTCTTGCAGGGGAATGATGTTTTGAGCACTATTATATGTTCCTGTAGATTTAGGCAGCAGTCTGTAAGTGATGACTGTTAAATGACCAGCACTGACCAAAACCCTTTCACAAGATATGCACAGAAAATGAAATCTTCAAGATGCTCTGAATTTCAAACTGAGGATAAACAACAGCTGTAGCACATCTTTGCTGAAGAACCCCTTTCCTTTCTCTCTTGCTTTGATTCTGCATCACTTACAGTTGTGGTTTGCAATACATGCTGCCTCACAACCCTCCACTTGCTCATGGATTTCTCCAACTGCTCACAAAAGATGGTTAAAAAACCAAAAAAATCTCTCATTTATTAGCAGCTGACTTAAATTTTCTATAGAAGAATCCAAAATTCAAACTTTAAAAATGTGTATAAACTGACAAAACAAACCAAGTTAACTTGCAGTACTGTTTCTATGTGTAAAAGCAAGCACTGTATTTTTCAGTCAATAGATTTATATTTATTTTTACGTAAAAGTGTGGCCTCCAGGCTGCAAGCCCTGCCACTTACTGGCCAGCCTTTTAGGAATTTAGACCAGTTAGAATTAAGGTTTAAGATAAAAGTGTTCATTCTGGCTTATGCTAAGCAAGAACACTTCATTAATTGCTTCATAGCCAAAAGGAGAAGGGAAACAAAACAGAGGAGGGATTCAAGATCTTTCTTTATATTAAAGTCTTGAGCAAGCACAAGTAGTTGTTAATGAGTTTTCTGATGAGCTGTATCCTGTCCTACTTCTTGAGTGGTGATTTATTTCAGGCACCTGCCATCCCTGGAAGAGATGCTCTGACTTAAAGGCCACTGTCACCCTGCCGTGGGTGAGGTGAGCCGCAGCAAGAGTCACACACATGCCTGCCTACAGCAGGTGTCACACAGGCACTGACACTCCACTTAGCCTCCCCACCAAACACTGAGCTGCCACACGAGCAGGTCACCAAGGCCTGCGCCTCTGAAACTCCAGCTTAGAGCCATGTTAGAAATCTGTGATGTTTCTGGCAAGTCAAAGTCTTATGGACTTTTTACTAATCTACAGGGCATGTCTGATTATACCTAGAAATAGTTCATGTTACTTTACTACGTTAAAAAGAGCATGAAAAGCAGAACAGGCCATACCTGAATGACTGCACCTGCAGCGGCACTTTCTGGCTTTGCTCCCGTAGCCGGCACACATCCTTAGAAGCTTTCCTCATCAATTTCTCAGCACTTAAACCTTGTTTCTGCTCTTCTTTTGACTGTTCAGCCTGTATAGAGAAAAACAATGGTATTTGCTGATAATGAACGACTACTCATTTCAAAGAAGTGAGAGACACTTCTGTGTCAAGCAAAACACTTGGCAGTGTCAGGTTTACTGTTCAACTCAATGATATTAAAGGTCTTTTCCAGCCTAAATAAATCTATGAAAATCTCTGTATAAAAGGTCATCAAGATAAAAGATCAACATCACAAGCCTAAACCATGGCTTAGGTAACGGGGCTTTTCCTAAAAAAAATAAACAGAGCAAATTCTGTGCCATCACAGGTGGCTACTAGGTTTTATAAATTCTGATATTTCTTAAGACTGTAGTCAGACAATACCTAAATCTGTAGGAACACGTTGTCTATCCAGGTCTCTTTTTAGAACTGGGAGCCACTGATTCTCTTCCCATATAAAATACTTTTATTTCCTGATGAAAGCTCTCAGTAAAGTAGCCTATACCTACTCTGAAGTGACTGACAGAAAAAAATAGGGAAGGTGTGCTCTCAAGTTTTGTTGACTGTGTTAGCAAAGAACATGAACTTTTGTGCCTTTATTAATGACATGGCACCTATTTTGCACGTGAGACTCACTTCTTTCATTTGCATTGTAGAGGTGCAAAAGCCAAGGCAAGTGAACAGAACACCAGTGGTAACAAGAGATCAAAGGTCTTTCATGAATAGTGTTGAGCAGCTACAATACCCCACAGTACGTTACTGAACTTCTGTACCTCAGTATTGCTGGCTCTATTACTTATGTCTTTACTAAGCATCAACAGGACAGCTGCAGCTATACCATCCACCATTTCAGCAACAAGACTGCTATTAATAGTTGTGCTTTGGCTTTAATCAAGGGTTTCTGAATATCCAATAATTTGAACAGGAGCTCTTTTTAGGTAGGCAATCACCTGGAATTCTTAGACAAATGATCCCCGTTCATACACAGGTAAGCTCTGTAACAAATGCATTGTCACCCCCATCACATGTGGGGTGCATGGTGTGGGCAGTGCTTTCATTTCTAGACTGCAGGGACTGTCAGACAAATGTTATTTATTGTATTTTGAATTTTGTCAGCCATCAAAGTTCAATAGAAGCAGTTCACATTCTTAAACAACAATAAAGTTGTAGAGAGTTTAATTTTTGATTCTTTAGAGACTTGAAAACGCTGTTCATTACCTCAAATTAAAATACATTTGCAAGCCTGAAACAGTGATCTTCAAAGCTGGTTTGTGACTTAAGAGTTCACATCCCAGTTCTGAATTCAACCCAGTAGACTCCTAAACAACAAACCTAACCAATTCAAAAGAACTAGTCCATACTATCAGTTTCATACTGGGTAGTTATAAGAAAGCTGCTCACAGCAGGATAGTGGTACCCTCTGTCTGTTGAAACGCACTCTGGTTTCTGTATGAAAGTGTTTTACATGAAAGAGCACCACCCTTTCAAAAACTCACTCAAAATCCAGTCAGCTTGTACTGCTGTTAACTTCTTCAATCCCCAACTCCAAAATAGCGATGATTTTAAAATGAAATTAACCTATAAATATTGTTTTCTTTATTATTTAGTGAACATAAATTTGCAATCTACAACTGGTAATGTCTTAATTAATTTTACATATGTCATTGGCCATATGTTTTACTAGCTCCCCTAATTAATATTAATCATCAAAGCACTAAACATACAATATTTCAAAATTTTCGAATTTTATCCTTTCCCTAACTATAAATGAGATTCTTGTGATTACTGCATTTCAGATTTAAGAGCATAGATGACTTCTTTGTTTTGGTATTCTCTATTACCATGTATCCCTTTTTCATTTTTGAATCCATTTATTTTTTCAGGATGCTCTAAGAGAAACCTGGATTTCAGCCCAGTGTCTCTAGGAATATGCATATGAGAAGGTACGTACATGACCAGGTTTACATTTACATCATGTTTCTTGAGTGCTTTATATAAATTACAGAAAAGCACACTCATACAATGGCCAGACATTCAATAAGTCCCAAAAATCTGGCACATTTTGGGGTCATGCGCCCCCGCACCCTGGCAACAATATGATCTCAGATTCTTTAAGCAACCTTAAAATACTCATTCATGACACTAATCTGCCAAATATAAGTGTCAGATAGGAATCTCTCTATCTGGGCTTAGCTTAAGCTTAAGTTAGTATAAAATGACAAGAAACACTATCAAAATTAGAGCTGAAACGCTATTTCCTGTCTTGTTCTTCTATGGTTTTTGTATCGAAGAAACTGAATCTAAAGAAAAACCAACTGTGCTAAACACCAAATCATTGGGACAAGGGCATACCTATTGATATTAATGGCATAATTACATATTACATATACATATAAGGTGTACTAAAAAGAAATGAAGAAGATATTTAAGGGAATCTTTTTTGGATATAAACAGAAGTAGTACTTCAGAGGACACTAGGTGTCTGAAGACTTACTTGTATGAGGATTGAAGACTCAAACTTTGAAATACTGCATGATTTCTCACAAACATCCAATCTAAACAGGAGAAAATGCTTCTGGTGCACAGAATTACCCCTGTTTTCTGATCTGCAGGTATTAGTGGGCATTACATACTTTCTGCACTTGGGAAGGTATGGAAGGAATGGGAGGGAAGGTGTGGAGAGAGCCTGTGGATTTGGTTTCAAGCAGAGTAACTGCATGCTAGCAAGCAGCCACTGATTTTCAACATCCCCCACATCTGCAGTTTCATTTTTCACTTGAGACTCTCTCAATTTCTCTGGCGTTTCCAGCTGCTGCATTAGTCTGTGCCATTATAATGCCTGCAGGATCTAAGAAATAATCTATGACAATGTTCTCTAGGCTGCTGTGTTTTGCTAACCCAAGGGGAAACACTGACAACACAGTACAGCGCTCTCAGGGTTGTTCTGCTCCGCAGGGGAAGGCTGCAATGATTTTAAGGGTAGAAATATTTCTAGAAACTTTGTAAGCACTCTTCAAAGAGGTGGAGTGACTGTGATTATTGTTCTGATTTTTATCTTGGAAAGGAGGACTTAAATGCTGTGCTACTGCCTGCATATATTTTAGGAATGTGTATTATTACCCTTATTCCTCACCACAGTGTGTGTAATGGTGTTGGTCACTGACACCAGCCATACACAATGTGACAAACCTACCTCCTGCCTTGAAAGAGCCAGCTGAAATAAAGCACAAATCCAAAGGATTCATAATATGAAATGTTGCAGAGGCATACTCTGTTCTACAGGGAATAGCTTTAGAATGGGAGTAGTTTTAAATTAAACACTCAGAAATTGTGATTTCTATCCTGCATCCAGCATTTGATATAAACTACAAACTTCTACATAAATTTAGCTATGCTGCTTTTCTTTAAGCTACTATTTTTATGGGTTTAAACTTAGATCAAAATCACATAATGAATACACATGGTAAAAACCAACACAGACTAAGTTTAAACACTGCACTATCTTCCCCCATTTTGCCCAAGAGTTTTTCAGAACACTCATCAATGCTCACCCTAGACTCTGCTGGTATTTTATAGTCATTTTAGTACTCCACTAACTGTAGCCAACAGCAGATGCTAAAAGACGGACCAGAAGACACAACAGAAAATAAATGCAGAATTAAGAGAACATACTGGGGAAAAGTTTTGTTTCTTGAGGTATCAGTCAAGGACTTCTTGAAATATGTAGTATCATTGTATGCATTTTTCTACCACGAATTCAGCAAATCAATAAATTCGTAATTTTTTGAACCTATGCAAACTTGCAGCACTCAATGTTTCATTGAAAATATTTTTACAGTTTCTGAATGTTGTGCTATGTTTGCTTGCATTTAACCTGCCATCTGTTCAGTTCTCTGCTTCTTGGAGAATAAAAGACCATGATTAATTGCTCTCTTCCACCTCACTCATGGTTGTATGGACTTCAGTTGCAGCTACTTAGCCATTTCTAACACAGAAGTTGTTTCCTCCCTTGACCATCCTTGTTGACTCTGTAGTTTTATCATCCACTTTGAAAGGAGAAACCAAGAATGAACTATGTTTATGTGACAGGCATAATAGTATTTAGATGCTAAAGCAAAACAATGATTTGTTTTGTTTCAAGTATTTTTCTTAGCAATTGCTATCTTATTTGCTTTCTGACATCTGCTGATCCTGTGATATTTTTATTTATGTTTTTGTCTCTTGTATGTGGAGTATCTCATTCCTAACATCTAATTCAGAGCTCAGCTTTGTATATGTAAATGTTAGGATCACCCCTTCCTCTTCTACACAAGGTTATTTACTGACATTTAGCTTTACAAAAACCGAAACAACAAAACCAACGACTACTGCTTACATATGAAGAGGGGCCTCTGTACCATGTTAAAACTTTCCATTTTTACTACTTTGAATAACCTGGTGTATCAAAACACTCATCTCTATCAACCATAAAGAGCTAAGGAGCACAGATGCCTCCTGGCTGTCACTCACAACCCTCCACTCATTGAAAACTGATGTACATTGACTGACTTGGATGGGAAGGGAGCTCCAGAAGGCGCCTACTCCAACCTCCTGCTCACACTAGGTGATGCCAGAACTGAGTAGTCAGGGTCTTGACCAGTTAGGTTCAGAATACCTCCAGCTATGCAGGTTGGGTGGGTGTGTTTTGAGTATTTTTCTTGGTTGGGTTTTAACTCCTCCAACAACCTTTCCAGGGCTCTATTCCAGTCAATGATCTCCCTAACAACGATGATCTCCCAAACAAACTCCCCAAAACATAACAAAAACCCTACAACATGTAACTTTTTTATCTATCTTGTTGGAATTTTCCACATTCCAACTTCTCACTGTTGCATCTCATTTTTCTATCCTGTTTCTTGTCTTCTGTTTACATGGGGGCACCCCACTACCTTATGGCAGTACATATATACTTGTACTGTTCTAGAGACTATCACATAGAGAATAGAATTTGGCTTTCCTCTGCCAAAACTAGAACAAGTATGTCCTGCATAAAGAAATAAGCCACTCCCTTTTCCCCATGCTCCTACCACTCTAAGTAGTGGTAATTGCTCCTTCTACCTGTTACGAGCATCTTTTGACTACAAGTTCTGTGCAGACTGCAACACAACTGATGCTGAGGTGTGGTAGTGTGCCGGCCTGGCCTGGCCACTCACCGCTCTGCACTCCACTTATCCCTCCCCTGTTCGCCCAGGACTGGCCAGGTGTCACGGGCTCATCATTTGTCTATTGGCTGGCCTCTCGCCCTGCCCACCAGGGAAAGAGGGATAAAGGGGCGAGGCGAGAAGGGGAGGGGAAGTCTGGCCACGTTGTCCACTACACAGCTGGTTATCAGTTTTTCCCTCCATGAGGGAGATTAAAGGACTCTGATAAACGCAACTGGTACGTCTGTCTTTACCTGCTAGGAGCCCACGGAGGAAACAGGAAAGCAACACTGAGGGACAGAAAGAACATGCAAGTCTGTAAAAGCATGGCTGGGATGTGATAAGTCTAAATTAACTTTTAAGTAAATACTATTTTACTATGCCAACCACAACTATTACTCCAAATAATAGAGTTTCTAATGTGACTTACTGAAGTATTTAGAGGGCACTAGGTAGGAAAATGTGACCTCAAATTCTATGTTTAATGTTGTAGTATTGATCAACAAAGAAGCAGTTTACACTATGTAATTCAGAGATGTAATTAGTCAAATGTGAGCTTCTGTAAAAGTCTTTTAACGTGATTGACCAAATTCTTTCACAAATTTATAGCAAAAGTAGGAGCATATTTCCTCACATGTATCTGAATGCTGCTCATACCTGTTTTTCAGCTTGTTTCAAGAGTTTCTGGAAACGTTCATCCTCTAGCACACAAAGAAGAAGATCTGCCTCTCCTCTGCCTTTCACTTCCTCCAGCTTTTGTTTCAGGTCCCGCAAGGCCTGGAGCTCATCGTTCAGACGATTCTGCCTCGTGCGGGACACCTGCAGGTCCAGCTCCAAGTCCAGGGAAGTGCGGACGGGGCACTCGTGCACAGCTCTGCGCAGGATGGGCTGGCAAACAGGCTGAGTCGTTTGGGAGACAGAACAAGAAAAATTAATGCCTAGAGAGGCTGCTGAAGGGTTTGACATACTATAGCCAGAAAAGCTTAAATATTTTGGTTTTTTTGTTTTTTTTCTTAACCAATCTTTTTTTCTAAAGTCAAAAAATTCACCTATCCTAGAATTTTTCTTTAGTCACTAGCTAAAAATAAATGCTCCAACCAGGTGCACAATGACATATTTACAGGTTAAAAACAAAAAACCCATTCTGATCCCTGGGATGAGACTGCCAGGAGACACAACCTTACACAGAATTCCCCACAGATTTCAACTACATTATTTATTTTGTAAATATTTGCTTTTTCAAGGCCTATCCAAACACATAATGTTACAAACTCTGTAAACATGCATTTCTTCAGCATATTTCACTTTATTTACTGGCCTTTCACAGTGACTTTTTGCATGAGTAAGTCGGTCAGAAGCCATCTCAGGCTATTCAGTATCCCAGACTATTCTTTCTTATGCAAAATGTATCCTGCCACCTGGTAACAAGGCTTCCAAAGGACTATTTTTCTAGTTACAATTAACACTAAAATATAACTCTCTTGTCCTTCAATCCTGTTGCTACTTTAATACTTTTGGTGAAGAATCATTTCCCTTTAAAAGGACATCTAAATCCTTGAAATCGTCACCAAAATTTGTTCAAGATGTATATTGCTGGTGTTGACTTTTGTGCAGCATAGGCCACCTTGTATCACTTTGTAATACTCAGGTTCTTTAACCCAGATCCCTTTGACAGCAACTCAAGTTCAACAACAAATGCCATGATGCTGAGCATCAGTGCCTTGCTGCTGGCTTCAGCCACAACTAAAACGACACATGCTTTGTTGGAGGGGGGATGACATTGGACTGAGACCACTACGTTGAGATCTCAGCATGAAACTACAGGATATAATTGTGGTACTTGTGTCACTTTTGCTGAAATACTTGAAATAAAGCGTATCCTTTAGGTCATTTGGTATTCCTCCTCTCCCCGTCCTTTGTTTTAAACCAGGCCCAGCTCACACAGCACATACCCGTTTAACTCTCAGGCTCCGTCGTTCTGTGGCGTTTCTCACAAACAGAGACTTCTTGGCCAGTGTGGAGCTGTCGCTGTCACTGCGATTCAGCTGTCAAAATGTGCATAACAAACAGATGTAAAGCACCTTCATATGCAAATACACCTGCATCAATATAACCAGTCAGAGGACCTCAGTGTTTATAGACATGTAGGTCATATTCTTTGTATAAAGTTAACAAGTTTGCAACTGCAATAAGCATCTACTCTAAAATTCTAATCCTTACACCAAGACAACCATTGATCTTACTGAATGCATAGTAAGTAGACTCTTTTGGAATGCAAAGAAGGTAACTATGGTTATTAAGTACTGACAAATCATTGTCTGGCTGCAGATACAAACTATGGATTTCACTTACCTGGGGCAGGCTTTTAACAAATTTACTACAGGGAAGGCAAATTACTACAGACATGCACCTGTCCAACAAACAGTATTTTTGTATTGTTATTAATTGTAACAAGCATAGGTGTGCCTACAGCTTCCTTCAGAAGCACTTCCTGCTTCTTAAAATTACGCCCCACAGCTCGGCAGTAGCTTCTTCATAACTTTAGCATTTTTCATACACATCAGTGCAGAATGATTGTTAGGTGTATCAGCATCTAACAGGTGGTAACCTTCAGGGAAAACAGAAGCATCTCTCTGCAGAATATGTATTTCACCTCTTCAGGAAAGGACAAAAAAAGGAATCATTCTGCTAACATTTCAGTAAGCAAAGCCAGGGCCGTAAAATGTGCTTACACATGCTGACGGGGAGCTGGGGGTAGGAAATAGAACCTCTTGCAATACAAGTACACCTCTTGAGAGACAAATCTGTCTTTTCACCATGAACCACTACTGGGAGCTCACCCCTGGATACAGAGAGGTGGCCATTGTCACTAATATTCTTTAGGCACTTTTCAAGGGACATTTTCCAAAGCACCAACAGACTTTGGTTCTGTTCATTAGGCCTCAAAGATCTCTGTGTTTTCTGTAACATCATATGAGAGTAGGTGCTCTCTTAAACCCAGGCCATCTCTTCTGATTAGAGGGCAGCTGGCACTTCACCAGTGTCTCCAACAGGTGCCATAAAGCAAGGAAGGCTGGATATGCCTGTGGTGCAAGCTGGGGACTGGGGAGACCCCAGCTCTTCAGCCCTCTCTCTGAACCTGGATGCAGCTACAGTGCCCACTCTGGAGTCTCCAGCAGTGGGCAACAAGTGCTTCTGACACTGCAAAAGATTAATCTGCAAACATGTTCTTTTCACAGGGTACTTTGCTTCCAGGCAATACCATAGACAATGAGATACAGAATGGTTTGGCTTGGATTCTGGCTCTTGGCAACAGGTATGTAGCAATGTTCAAAGCTACAAAAGCCCAATACTTTTCCAAATGCATAAACCTCAGGAGTTTACACTAGGTAAACTACCAAAACACCTAGTTTTACTTCCTGTTGAAGACCTACACAGGCAGGAAACTAAGGTGCTATCTTTTTGCCAATACTACTAATTTCCAGTTAGGAATTAAAATTGTTCCAGCACAGGAATTAAGATGAAGGCTAGCTTCTGAATTCAGCCAATAATCTATCCAAATTATGTAAAGATTGTTATAAACCAATCTGCTGTGCTTTATTCTGGAGGGTATATGAAATAGTTATTTAAGTATGTACGTATTGACTATAGATTTTTTTTTTTTAGGCCAATGAGAATCACAGACAAGTGATGTACTTTAGTGATTCCAAAATGATTAAAGCAACTGCCTCTGATTGAACTGGGGAATTAAAGCAGAGGTATTACTTTTTTAAAAAAAGATGTACTTGTATGAGCAACCTGTAGAAACTAAAGATCAAAATAAACTGCCTTTTCTAGGGTATCTGTGATTAAGATCTATAGAGCTGGTAATCCATGCTTAAGCACATTATTTTCATAGTTTAGCAGCAACAAGACTCACAATTTAAATCTTTTTTTCTTTTTCCATATGACCGTAGATCTAGAGAGACTGGAGAACTTAGCTGCCAAAGCCATGTTTAAAACCCAGCCCCGAGGCAGCGCTCGCACATCTTTCAAAGATGCAATTACAGCAGGATTTGGGCTGCCTAAGTTTAAAACCAGTTGAGATACAAGCGAGATTTAAAATTGATGACTGAACTCTTTCCACACTGTTACCCTTAAATGGTTGCATTATTAAAATATGGTAATGCAACGGCATTTTACAGTGAATTCCATTTCATGTTGTAACAAATTGTTTTGCTGCGAGAGCACTGGAGTTGCTGACATGCAGGGAAACACTTTTTGCAGACAGCCAGCACAGGCATCTGTGTTATTTCTCTCCAATAGAATGTATTTTTGCCCTAGTAGAGGTGTTCTGCAAGAGTATGCAACTCTGCTGAAAGTCAATTCTACTGTGCATCAGCTCAGATAGGGAAAGACTTTAGAGAAAGCACAGGCTCTGCCTCTCGCAGGGAAAATTGGTACATGACTCACTGTCATTAATGCTTCATTCCCAAGAAGTTAAATGACTCTTTCGTTAATAGCTCTTCATTCCAAGTGTTTTTCCTCTTACCCTACAGATGTATTGGTTCCGCTCGCCTGGAGAGAAGGTTTGGGAGCGCACTATCATGCTGTTCCTGACAAAGGGACGCTGTCTGGAGCTCCAGCTGGCTCTGTCCTTGGGCCGGACTGCTGTGTTCTCATTAAGCAATTCCTCAGTGTTAGTCTCTTTATCAACCTGTGAGAAGGAATTCAATGTATGAGACTTACTATAACCAGGTACATGCCACCACATAGTTTTTGTGCCTTTGGATTTTACAAGCATCCTCGTCACCTTGCAGTGGATGGAAAAAGACCAGCAGCAAAAAGCACCCTGCATTTAAAGAGTAGCTATTCTAAGTAAAGAAATACAAAATTCCCCAGAGGCTTAAGAGTGTGTGGAGAGGCTTTGAAGGTATTCTTTGTAGCCAGTAAAGCCGAAGCTTTTGCAGAAAAGCCTTTGCTGCTTGGCAGATGGTTTGATGAAAACAGTGCAAGAAATTATTTGCTTTGCCATTTGTAGACATTATGATTACTGCACATTTATATTTACTTTGTTTGGTATTTGGAGAAGAGCAAGGTTCTGCCATACCAGAGGTGGTGCCTGTGCACACTGAAAGGGGGCAGCAGAAAAGTTACATTGTCCAGGTCCTTCCAGACATACTGCCATACATCCCCAAGCCTCAGCAGCAGGGCTGCTTTATGGCAATCTCCAGAGCTTCACCAGCCTTGTGAACCCAGGGCAAAGACACTGTGGGCTGCTGTCCCTCAGCACAGCCTGCTGCCTACTAGAGTTACCCCATGTGTGCCAGAGGGAGCCTCAAATGCCCCTATCCCCGTGGGCGGCACAGCCTGTGCTTACTTCCATGCTGCAATCACCCTGGTACTGGGCTAGACCAAGCTCTGCAGCACCTGGAACATCCAATGTTACTGATGTGCACTGGGGCTTTTTCTTCAACTTGGGTAATTTAATGCAGGTCATGGTTTTCAAAGTGCAGGTGATAAATACAGTGACCTAAAGAGCACAATAGCAACCCTGAGAGGATGTGGCATGCAGAGATCTGTGCTGTGGCTGGCTCTGCTGTCTCTCACTCATTGTCCGTGTCCATCCAGCCCAGGCTTAGTGAAGCACTCGTGTGCGTGTCTCACCTTCACACGGTGTCCTTGCTGTCTCCCCTCGCCGAGTTAGGGCTTTGATCTATATTCACTTGCTACCCAGCAGACTGTCAGTCCTTTTAATACCACAGCCTTAGCTCATTTGGCATCTTGCCACATTAACTGGAAGTTAATTACAGTTTCCAGCAAGTCCACTGAGATGTTAAACTTTTGTATTGTCACAAAGTTGAAGGAACGAGATGTCACTCTTTGTCTTTTTACCTCTGCTATTTTACAGAACTTATGGATTTAAAATCTGTAACAATGTTTTTTATTAAGATGCAGAAAGGTTCTAAAAATTTTATATCTGAGAGTTTGCTACCACATCAGGGATATGTTTACGAAACATTTACTGAAAGTGCAATATAATTTAAAGAAAACAGTTATCAAGAGCATGGAATTAGAATTTGCTTTATGCAGTGTGTGAGTGCAATAGTACCCTCAATAGTTCAAAAGTATACACAATTTTAATACATGTTTTGGAATTTTCTGTTCATTATTCTTTTGTCCCTTTTTCTGCTAAGACAGCTTTTGAATTTCACACCCTACATAAAAGGAAAAAATAAGGAAATCCCTGCATTGGGTTGAAAATCTTGACCCATGTCATGTGTTTGCTCCTGTTTAGCAGATTAATCAGAAGGAAAAAAAAAGGAAACACTGAAACAGATGTGCAGAAATATTTTAAATATGCACAAGTTGAAGCTACTGAACTGCTCTTGTATTTTGAATATTCTCTGTATGCAACAAAAAAAGTGAAGATAGAGAGTCTTGATTAATTGCCCTGAACTTAGAAGTTCTGCCTAGCATGTCTGTCCAATGTCCTCTTCATAGTTCAGAAGTGACCACACCAATTTTGTTATAAGTACGTACTGACAAATGCTACAACAGAGGCCACATCAAATTGTAAATGCATAGATGCAGCAGACTTCTATATTAATGCTTAGAAGCAGATTTTTAGACACAGTAAGATACTGCAGGAATGTGAATTTTAAGATATTCACCAGTGTCAGAATTACAGCAGCTTGCTGGCTTTCATGGGCCTCATCACTGTTCTCTCTGTTCTTGTCTTCATTCATTTCTGGTGCATCAATGAGTAACCCCATGTCATCATTACAGTCACCTTCTACTCCCAGCTTAATGCCATCTTCCTCTTCATCCACAATTTCATCAGAAGCCTCTGTGAGCATCTCTAGCCTGTAGGAACAGAAGTAGCCCAGGTTTATTCTGAAACTGAAAAAGCTCACCAGAGAAAGATACCAGAAAGCCCAGACCTGCACTGATGCATAAGGTGTGCATTTTGCTGACAGGGAAAAAAACCTATCATCCTAATGCTTCCACTAAGTTCATGTGAAGGCCCATTTCGTCGCTGCCTCCAGCAAAACCCAGCAAGCACTTACTACAGTTCACCTTCAAGGTCATTATGACAACACTGCACTATATTCAATAGCTGTAATGTTGATAATGTTGAAGGAATTTTGTTATAATAAGTTCATAAATAAAAAAGCAACTCTCCCCTTCCCCCCTAATAAAGCATGTATTTACTTCTACACTGCAGCTAAGAAATCACACAATAACAGAACTCAAATAGCAATTTAGCAAGAAGTCTGTTTCTTGGGAAAGCTCACAATTTCTTCCCAAACAAGACCATCAATGGAAGCACACCCACACTGACTTTGTCAGATAGCAGCTCTCTTTTCAAGTCCTATTACTTGCTTGTTACAGCTAATGCAACTATAATATTTGATATTTTAATACACTTCCAGTGGTTTCACAGCCCAAGTGGTTTCACAGGAAGATGTACACGGAATGGAGGAGCACTGGCAGTAGGAGTTCATAGAGCAGTCAAGACACTGTAAACCTAAAACAACGTGAATAAATTGACCACACAAGAGAACAAGGCTTTACTCCAATTCCAGTGGTGGTGAGGCAATGGAACGGGTTGTCCAGAGAAGCTGTGGATGTCCTGTCCTTGGAAATGTTCAAGGCCAGGTTGGATGGAGTGCTGAGCAACCCGGTCTAGTGGAAGGTGTCCCTGTCCATGGCAGTGGTATTAGACTGGATGATCTTTAAAGATCCCTTCCACCCCATACCATTCAATGAGTCTATGATCTCCAAAAGTACAGCCCTTACATTTGTCTAAGAAAACAAAGAATGAGCTGAATCATTCAGGCATGAACAGTGAAGGAGGAAAAGTGGCTTTACCAGTCCTCCTCAGAGGCCCTTTGCTCCTGTTCCTTCTCCTCATCTTCAGCCAGCTCTTGTTCTACTGCCTCCAGCTCAGCAGATGTCCTCTCCAGCAGAGCTGACACAGCATCCTGCTCACAAGGAAAAAGATGATGAAACCAGAATTGACTGGTACATAACAGGTAAAAAAATGACAAGAGCTGCATTACCCTACTGCTCCCTGATGTCAGCAGAAACAATGACCCCCAGATCACAAAGATAAGAGGTTTGAATTGTCAGTTTATAGCACACTGAATGATTATTTTTATACAGAGTAAATCTCAATGAAAAACAATTTGTTTTAAAATGATAATGCAATCAAATATGCTCCTGTCACCCTTCAATGTATTTTCTCATCTTGTAATGTTCTTAGGTGAAAAAAGGGTGCTCTTCGAAGTTACATTTTCTGTGCAGTTCTCCTAAGAAGGTATTAAAGCAGAAAAGCTTATTTAACCAGAAGAGTTAGTATGTTTTGCACAAAGAGCATGTTCAATGCAATTGCTTTAACTATGCAGATTCAAATAGTTAATAAATAGCACATTTTAATGTGTGCAGGTGAAAATAAATTATACACTTCAGGAAGCCCTTCAGTAACATTCTTCTAAAAAGAAACACAGGTGAAGGGTTTCAAATTGGGAGTGCAATTTTGTATCCAGTAAAAAGCATCCGCCCTATCCCCACTCCCTTCTGATACCCCATATAGGCCCTACTCACACAGTCACTCCAGACAAAAGTGCCTGCAAAACAGGGCCTTGGACCTTCAGGGGAGGGCAGTTCACACATTCAAGTAACTACAAGGCAACTGCACAACTGGAGTCTTTGGCTCTTTTCTTGCTATCACAGTAACAGCCAACACATTGCTCACCAAGTCCAGTGCGTCCAACGACTGTGATTTCTTGCTTAAGAGAAACATGTATTCGTCATTTGGTTCCTTGGGTTTTTTGCCAGGACTCTGCTTGCAAGGCAACAGGTTGTACCACAGAGTACAGGTCTCATCAGAAAGTGATAAATCTGCCAGGCTGATCTGAGTCCCAGCCTGCACAAAATAAGAAAAGGGAAGAAAATTATTTAAATTTGTTCTGTTTCCTACAAAACAGCTGAAATGCTACTGTACTTATCATGCAAAACAGGCAGCACAAATTTGACATGAACCTTAATTCCCTTTTTAACTGTACAGTTTTCTATTTACCTCCACTCTCAGTTAAACAGACAAATAGAAGTACATGGAAAAGTCCTTCATATTGTCCATTCTGCCATTTCTTATTTCAGTCTGCAGAATTTCTCCCCATACCCCTCTCCATACCACGGTATTGCACACACCTGTTCCAGTGCATTCAGCAATAAAAACCTGTGCAGCACCAGTTTGTGGGGCAGCAAGTGTCACATGATTTTTCAGTTGTCCCACCACAAAATATGGCAAATAATGAATGACCTTGCTTGCTCTAACCAGGGAAGAAGGAGATGAAAAGCCAGTAAAAGAGATTAAGAAACCCTTTAATTTGGACAAGCGCTGACATCCACTGAGTTGGTACTCTGGGAAAACTTCTGAAGTACTCATGTTTGGGTTGTGCCTTGGAGATTAAAATCCTCTCTTCTTTGGCAAAGCATATTATCTCCACAGCTACTGGGCTGCACACATAGCTCTTGCCAAGACTCTGGTCATGTTGTCCAGGGCTTTCTGTTGCGGATGGTAGTCCCAACTCTTACATTTGATCTTGTGAATAACCCTTGCCTTGTCTTCGTTGGTGTTTTGTTATTGTTGAGTCCTTTCTTCACCTTTGTATACTGCCTGATGTTGCATTTTTGTTCTGTTGCCCTTCCCTCAGGGGAAAACTCTTACATACTGACAAAGGCCAAGACATTCCTCAGGAATTAAGTTAACTTCTACATTCTGAAAGTGAGAGGCTGTTTCACAGTAGATGGAGCTGATGTAGCCCAGCAGATTCCAGCATCTCTTCAGTGTGTTCTAACTGAAAAAATCTCACTGTGCTACTAAAATCCCTCTCATGGTGAAAAACTAGACTTGAGTTGTACTAGACCATGGAAAAGCAATTTGAAAGTAAATGAAGCATCACTGATTCGGTGATGACTACGATTAACAACAAAATTTAAAGTGACAGCTTCCAATGCGCTGATCTATAAATGTCATGCCTTTCTATTATTTCAATGGGTCATAAAGACCAAAAAGGTGTCCATCATATAATCTAAAATAATATCAAAAATGTAATTTAGTTTGTTCTTTGTGACAAGTTGTGATAATGAGGGTTTGCTCTTTTTTTTTTTTTTTACTGTGGCTCTTCTTCAGCTTTTACTTTAAAACCTAGTGTTAAAGTAATGTTACATTGATGTTTTTGGGGGTTTTATGTATAAAATTACAAAGATGGAGTATCAATCTGTAATTAAAGGGTTAAGGTAGTGCTAGATTTATCAAAACACCTTCCATCCAGGATTAGATTCTGTATCAGGAGTTTCAGAGAAAGGCAGTATTCTAAGTACTATAGCAACAACTAAGTTATGCTTCAGGACTTTGTCTCCAAGTGCTCTGGAATTTTAGCAGCCTTGACCATCAAAATAAGAGGGGACACTATAAACAAATGCATGCCAAAAAAGCACCAGAAATAAAACCGCATACCAAGCATTCTTCCCGACGACTTCTACTGACAGCACAAACATCTACTCTCAGTGTCTTCTGTAGCAGTGTTACTTGAGAAATGGCTACTCTGAATATCTCGTTGAATAAAATGGTTTCCATGGCAGGATGGACTTTAGTGCGGAACAGACAGCTGATATCAGTGGAGGATGGAAGGACTGCTACTCTAATATACCTGCCGGAAACAAAACAAAATCTTTACCTCTGTTTAAACTGGCACTTGCTGGTGATGCACGAGAGAAGTTCACCCCATCAACTTAAGGACTTTCTAGCAAGAAAATGGAACGGTGACTTATCAGTGGAATGGAAAAGAAGTGACAAAGAAGAGTGAGAAACTCCTCTTGTCTCTTGCAGAAATATTTCCCAAAAAGGAATTTTTTTGCCTGGTAAGGTAGCAGCAAGAGAGGTAGCAGTTTCTGACTCTATCCAAGTTTAGTACTCTAAACAATGAAGATCATGTCACAGATGGGAGGAAACATGTCCTTAAGGTTAATTAAAAAAATGAGAAAAACTGGGGTGGATGTAAAAATTAAACTATTAGAATGATGCAAGCAACATTGAAAAGCAGTGCTGTCTTCTAATCTTTTAAGGAAACAAACCAAACAAAACTTTCAAAGAAAGCAGGAAACTAAGGAAAGCAAGGAAGCAAATAGCTAGGGCCATAGCTGCTTAACATCAATTCATAACATATTAAGTGAGACTTGGAAGAATGCATCTTGCAAATCTAAATTTAAGTATGGAGAGTAACTTGAAATTATTACAAGGCTGCATTCCTTTTATATAACCAGTAGGAATAGATATTATGTGGATGAAAGCTGTACTGACTAACTTGCTGGTCTCACTTTAGCAGCAGCTGGACAGAGTAAAGACATTTTAAATGCAATTTGTATGTACTATTTACCTATTACACAGTTTCTCATACACACAAATCAGCATAGTAATAGTTTTACATCTTTTCTGTGCCTATCCATTAGTCTGCTTCTGATACTGGCTTTAAATATAGATGGCATTCACTGGAGAACAGAACACGATGAAGCTGGCTAAAGCAAGAAGAAAGAGTGGGCCAATGTAAGTAATTCTGGAAGATACTTTTTCTCTCAAAATTTATAGCACTGCTACTATATTGTCTAACTTCATGCATAGTTTCGTTAATTTCATTAAAAACCTAATTTTACATTAGTTAAATCAAAAGAAATTAGACCTGTAAAAAAATTTTATTTTTTTACTTGAATTTGGGCACAGTCTTTATTCCCCAGTTATGCCAAACTTCTTGGAATAAAGAGCAAAATCTAAGTTGTTTGGTTCCCATGTGTAGCCTGGATAGCAGGTATCCAGCATTTTGACATGCCAATCCCAAGGTGAAGTGGTAGCATATTGTAGCTCCAGTAATGCTGCTCTGTATTCATGTAAGTGTAGGTGAGCAATTCGCATGGTCTACTGAAAACAGCCATTTTAATAGACTAAGCAATTAAAAACATTTCTAAAAGATGTAAGAATAGAAGATAAAGTGTATCAAAAGTATGTTTAAAAGGTGGTTCATTGGAACTTTATTTTAATAACTGTTTGCCAATTCATTGGCATCAGGCCAGAATGAAGGGTAAACGAAGAAGTGAAAGATAAATTGTTCTCTCACTTTGTTTTACAGGAGTGATTACTCTCCTTTTAATGAATAAACTTAAAGAGTCAATCGATGTGTCAGATTTTACTGTAACAAACCTACAACTTCTCAACTGATAAAAAAGTGACCCTAAAACAGTAACCCTTCAACTGTGCTCTACTGAGGCTAAAAGTGAACAGCTTTTACAGTATTAGTAACACCTCCTGTCAAATTTATTCCTTCCCATGTAAAGGTTCAGTAAAGTACTAATTTATCCAACTGATGTTCTAAGAAATGCAGCTATAATGTAGCATCATCTTCCAGACCCAATTTTTATTATTGTATGTATCTGTACAGATTATACATATATGTGCACAAGTGCAAGTGACAGAAAAAAATGCTATATGCAAGGTCCTGCCTTTACCCTGCCCCTTCTTCCTCCTTGTTTTGTGTAGTTTAATTTCATCAAATCTCTTTTAGCAGCAGCAGGTCTGGACTTTGTGACTACTAATTGCAACTTCACACTAATTCCTAAAAAGATGCCAGCTCTGACCTAGCTTTATGGTACTGAACATCTTTTTGATGTTTTATATTGTCTACTTTTCCTCTCACTGGTGTCAATTTACTCTTCTATAGTTTTCCTGTATTCTTGTGCTAAATGTTAGTGGACTTGAAAGGTCAGCAGAGGAAAGACTAGTTCAGAGAAAGAAGGATAGTAGTAGAACAACCATTTGTTATTAACAAAACCAGAAAAATCTAGCAAGCACCCAGGCCTTTATTCTTAATGGATATGGGTATTCCATACTCAGTGGCTTCCTGTTTATCTGCCAATCAAATTTCAGGCAATGGGATACAAAGGGAAAGGAACCAGCAAGAAAGCTAAATTTTCCAATGATTGATTATGTTCTACTCCAATCTTATTAAGCTTTTCAACAGTTTAAAGTAGTCTCACAGTCTGTCAAAAAGCTCACTCAAGTACAAATGTCCCCAAGGCAAGCGGTACTTATTTATACAGATGATAATATTGGATTAGAAACCTAGTGGTAACATATTCAGGCAGTTCTGTTAATTTTCCACATATGATTTGCACTGTAATTTACTTTTAGACTTTGCATGTTGGGCCAGTTTGACTCAAGAACTAATTCTTAACTGACCTCCAAGCTTCAGTCATTAGGAATGGTGTATTTCAATGTGACTGTGCCTGCAATTTATTAAATTACACCTTTCCTTTAAAAGCTTACTTAAAAGACAAATACTGCTTTAAATACCATTTTATATCAAAAAGACACACAAATGTAAAAAGACAACATTCTGAGCTGAAAGGAGGCCAAAATATCAAAAGAATGTTTTCAGTAGCTACAGCATAGCTGTTTTGCACTCACAAAGCTACAGAATGTCTAGAAGCACTAGATAAAACACCATTTAAAAATTCTTTTTATTCCACTTTAGTGGAATGTGGAAATTTCCTGATAACTTCTTATTCTTGCAGCATTGATGGAATATGCAAAAGCTAAATACTACAACAGTTTGAAAAGTTTTGTACATATTTCAGTGCTCTTAAGCCATAAATCAACCGATTCCTTTAGAGAATTTTTACAATTTATTATTATACTCTTATATTTCAACACTACTTCTCAGTGGTTGTTTGACTTACACCTTAGAGCCAAGGGGGACAGAAAATGCTGGGAGGTTTCTGAGCCGTACTATGATTATCATGAAACTTGAATTGCCGTGGTCATATCTGTTAAAGAAAGGACAACATGAGGGAAGTTTACTATTCACAGTTATGTAAAAACAGAAATATTCCCTTTGCTGGTCACTCACCTGAGTCCTATTTGTACCTGAGCAGCCTCTAGAGTTGTTCCATCATCTTCACTATATACAATGTCCTCAGTTTCATTTGGTCTAGGAAAACCAGGCAAATACTCAAATTTAGGAAAATTATAGTTAGCTTTCAGCAATTATTAAGGTATGCATACACAGAACATGTATGCATTCTCCTAAACACGCTGATTTAATTACAGCATGTGCCCCAAAAAATAATTTCAGAGCCTACATGACAGCAGCGCTTGGTTTAGGGACAGTTGCTGCTGGAACAGTTTGACAACTGCAGCAATGATTCAGAAAGGCCTTAGGCTGATTACTGAAGATTACAGGCAATACAGTATAAACTCATATGAAGAATCCTATAGAAGTTGTCTGGCCAAAAAATAACAGCAAATATGTTTCTTATATCCTGATCACTGCGGTAAACATTAAACCTCAACCTGGATTATTTTAATACCAGCATTACAACAGAGCTTTTTCTTGTCTTTTCTGTAACCTTGTTTTTAAAAAAGAAACAGTCAAAGAAAATGCTGTGCAATCTTAAACATCCTAAACAAAACAAGAAGTAAAAACAGTAACTCTAAATAGTGTCAGTAGAGTCACATAGCAGAACCTGCATAGTTTAAATCAAGCTTTTCTCTTGGGAACACTTTTAGCAAGAAAAAAACCCCCAAGATTATAAGGAATTATATTAATGCTATTCAACCAAATTATACAAGCATAAAAAATAGCCCAGATCAAACTTCATTGTGTGGCAAATAGGCCTTCTTCTCCATCAGAAAGTACAAATTATTTATAAAAAAGGCAGGGCTGATTAACAACTTCTGCTGGTACTGTGTAACTGATCATATATATATTTAAATTTTTGGTGGAAAGACTTGCATAATTTCTCAAACCTACTGTTTCACAGAAGCTTCATATACACCACTATCTCCAGCTACAGACTCATCAGACACAGCAGCAGATACACAAGCTGTTTTCTCTTCAAGCAGATGACCAGCTATTCTTGTTAAATCACCACCTACAAAAAGGAAAAAGAATGAAAATTAGTCCAAGAGATTAATAGTCAGAAAGAGAGATGAGTATAGCTTAGAAAGTTGTCAAGTTGAAAGCAGTGACCCTTAACTGAGTATCACAGAGTAGTTTTGTTCCATATCATTAAACATTCTGAGACTGTACTGCTGTTACCACATATTCTGGCTACAGATACAACCAGACTGATGAACTTGAAAATGTACTATTATTCCTTCCCAGAGACACAGACTCCTACGATCACCCTTATGCATTGAGCGAGTTATTACCCTTCATTATCAACCCTCATTACCCTGATCTTTAAACCAGTATTTGCCATGTTCACATTCAGCACTGTGGCAACACTTCAGCTACATGCCAAGTGCTTGCCTTCTGTTTATTAAATATTCAGAAGTCAGACAGACACCCTCTCCCCAGTGATATAACTGCTAGAAATAAAATCCTCTCTGGTTTACTATCATCAAAAACTTTCTATGCTACAGCCTCTCAATGACTACTTAGCTTTAATCTTTAACTTGCATTCATATGCTGGTGTCATGCTGTGAAGTCACATTCTGCAGCACAGTAAGCTGAGGGCCTATGCAGTCCTTTTATCTGCCAAGGGGTGAGGATATTGGTATGCATTATCATCCCCCTCTGAATCATGACTTTACATCCTGTTAAGATGTTAAAATTTAAAGCTCTAGATGAGATGATTGATTGCTGCATTTGTGCTTTTATTTATGGCAGTAGGAATGCTTTTTCCTTGATGATGAAGTGCTCTTTCCCTTCCCCCTCATCACGTGAGGGGTGAAGGTGATGACATGATTTATTGATTACCCTTAGGAATTACCACGGCAGCCTGAATTGACTTTGACAATGACAGAGACTGACTGTGGAAAAACTACATGATATTCCAACTTGGTTTCTGACAGCAGGGACATGTGCAGAGGAGCAAATATCTCTATGGTTCACCTGTACAGAAAAGTCAGAGACAGCCAGAGAAGCAGGTGCACCGAGAGAGCCAGTGCAGACGACATGACGAGAGGAGCTGCACTACCTTTGAGTCTTTGTCTATGCCCAAATTAAGATTCAGCAGCATTCAGATCTGTAGTCTTGTAAAAAACTAAGCGTGTGGGCTGAATTTTCTATGCAGGTTTAGTGCCTCCAGCTGAGTTTGTTCAAACCTTCTCATTCAGCATCACAGCAGTTTCAAGAATGAAATTGGAGGAGAAACACTGAACCAACCCCAGGTCTGTGTCTCACTGTTAATGTGCTGAAGTCTCACCATGAGGCCCATTTTACTGCAGAAACCAGAGGTATTAAAGTGTAATTAGTTAATACCTGCCTATTCAAAATTCAAATACTTGTTTTGGAAGCCTTAATACAGGTTTAAAGACAATTTGTATTATGCATAGGGTGCTACGTGAGGAAGTATCAGTATGAAGAATCACAGGATGAATTTACATTTTAAAACTACAACTACTTATATAGACTTAAAAGGCAACCTGACAATATCCAGAATAAGAGGTCCTCAAAAAGTTAAAATGTGTTACACAACCATATGATGCCTTTGAAAATAATGATCTATAGAAATAACTTTTTTAAAAAAGTTATTCTGATTCCACATAGCCCAAAGTGTTCCCAAATTCCAAGCCATTTTGAATTCAGTTCTCAGACTAGGTGAGTTGTGGCCATATTGCAAAGACAGACTGAAAATTATTGTTAATTTGGAAAGGATATGCTGCTGAAACACAGGCAGGAAAAATAATTATTGTTTCAATCTTTTATAGTATGGCTCTAAAGTAAAATAATTACTGTGCTACCTGAAAAGACAAAGGACAAAAAGACGTCCTCTTCCCAAATTCCCTTTCCATGTTTTTTCACTTTGCATTTCACAGGTTCAGACCATTAGGACATCAGTCAATTTCTTATTTCCTTTCTGCACAGTGAAGCAGAGTGGGGACTCCCAGCTTGTACTAAGCACACCATACCTTTCTCTTCTGATGCCACGTTGCTCTGGCCAACATCGGAATTACTACAGTACTGCACTAAGCTAATCTAATTAGACAACAGATGTTACAACAATTCCTTGAGAGAATAAAAAAAAAATAAAAGCAAATTTCTCATTAAAATATATAACTGTATGAATATGTCCAGGTACTTTTATTAAAAATTGGAAAACTTCAAGTATAAGGGTTCAAACTTGGCAACAAATCTGGACAACTAGCTCAAGAGCTAGGCTGTATTTATTCTAAGACACCAAACTCCTTAGTTAGCTTCCCTACAGCTCAGAAATACAGTTGGAAATGCCAGGTACTGACCAGGTTTCAAATAGGGCTGCCAGTGCTCTGCACTACTGGAAATGTCTCACTCAGTTCTTCCTTGAGAAAACAGAGCCACTGTGTAACATAAACATGAATGGTTTGCAACACACTTGAAGACAATAACACAGAATGACACTAGAAAAGAATAGATGTGCAGAGAGAGCACAACATCCTGTCAGCCCTAACAAAAGGCAGCAAAACGAGCACTCTAAGACTGAGCACAAGTCATCAATTCTTAACAGCTGGGACTTTTGAAATTCTGGATCTGTCAAAGGTTTTGACAATATAAGATGATTAAGTATGTTGCATGGCTTTTCCTGCAGACCAGAAGTGGAATTCATCACACCTGTTTCAGCCACCTCAAAGTTAAAGTTAATTAGTAACTAAGGATACTTTGGTAACTCACAGTCATTCATTCCTTCTTCCTTAAAGGGAAGTATGCTTGAGGATGAGATGCTCATTCTTTTGGAAATTACCCACAAACTGCAGGGGAAGCCTAGATCAGCTTAGGACCTCTGTTCTAACCTGGATAAAAAGCTAAAAGCTGTGAAATCCATGTTAAAAATGGAGAAAGACTCACTACAACTTACATGGAATGTAGTCACCTGTCTTTCTTAAAATGAACTGCAGATCTTTCAGTGACAGCAGGTTCAAATAATCAGATATACATAACACATAATTCTCAGTCCAGAAGTCTCTTATTACTGAGGATGTCAATGTGTAACTTACCTTTCAATGAGAAACAAAGAATCTGATTTCAAATCATCAAAAAACCAGCAGAAGGTATTTGCTCTACATCCATACATCCTGATAAAACCTAGGAACACCATGCATCCTCCATGCTTTCAAAATCTAGCTTCAGGTTTTTTGTTATTGTTTTCATAACAGATTGCAATACATGAAGTTTCTTTCTAAAACAGCTATTAAAAAATGTAGACAGAATCAGGGTGATTGCAGCTCTCTGCAGCCAAAACTAGAAGTTAGGTAACCTCCCTCAGAACTACTTACTGCCCACCATGGCAAGTGCATGCTGATCAAGAGACTCTTCCGTTACACAAGGTACATCCTCATTTCAGGAGACAGCTGTTAATTTTCATTTTACATATGAAATGTACATTTCATATACATTTGATATTTTTTTTAATTACCTGAACTTCCTTCATGTAGAGAAGGCCGAGGTTGCCTAACATTTAAATCCTTATCATCTGTAGGAATCTGAGATCCTGCTCTGGCTTCAGAATCCAATAATATTTGGTTCTCACAGAAGCTAATGGCTGCAAAATCACCTGAAAGGTCGGAGTCTTCAAAGTCCGTAGTGAGGTGATGCAGAGGGGAATTTTGAGGTGACACTGAAAATGCAGCTTCTAAAACCAAAGGGGAGCCTGGAGGGGACAAGGAGGAGAGTGAGGATCTGGAAGATAGTGATGTCACAGATTTGGGAGGTTCAGTCAATTTGGGATGGCCTGCAGCTGAAGGAGAGTCACTGTAACCCAGTCTCCCATGGGAACTGACCACCTCATTTTCATGAATAGTAGTGATAGGCCCCAAAGGAATGTAACCAGTTTTTTCTTGCAATATGAAATCAAGTTTGTACTGATAGTCCAAATCTGTAATTTGATCGCCTTGGTTATAGTAGAGATCCGTGGAGCTGAGCGAGTTCAGCGAGCCTCTGCTCGATGTGTTCAGAGATCCACGGCTGGATGCCAGGGACCCCAAACTGCTCCCTGAAGACACAGATAGAGTACTGGCTGAGAGGCTGCAAAGAAAGCACAAACACGTACTGATGTTACTGAACTAAACCAGCACAAAACAGAGCAAAGAAAAGGAAAAGCTTGACCAAAGCTGCCCTGTAACATATTACAACCAAAAGCTGCTTGGGGCATTATGCTTTTTAAGCACCCATACCTGGCTTAGCTCATTGTGCCCAACCAGCACACTGCCAGGGCAATTTATCCAGCTTCTGACCAGCTGCCTAAGCTCCTCTTCTTCTGGAGAAGGCTGCAGGTTTGACAAACTGGTCTGGAAGCAATAGCAGCCTTCTCAGCTGTTATATCCTGTCAGAAACCTGCTCCACCCTGATGTGGGTGCTCATGTGGTCAATGTGACAGCACAGGCATCCCCAAGATGGAGCTTAGGGCAGCACAGGAGTGTTGCCACGTCTAGAGCAATTCATGCAGCCTACCCTCTGCCCAAGCACCTGGGAAAGACGCCAGATAGAAAACAACTTGTAGCAGAACTGCTTCCCATCTGTATGACAACATACACTCCACGTGCACAGTAAATCCAACTATACAAATTAGGGCAAAGGCTGTAACATGCAGTCTTGTCCTGTTAAAAATAGGAGATAAGGAGTCCTGCCAGGCCAGAGAAACTGAGTGTCGCTGCCTCAGTTCTGGAGGACTGCTGGGAAAAATATGACAGGAAAAACTATTCAAGCAGGCCCTTCTCAACACTTAAAAGTTGTTTACTGAACAATAACAGAACTATCAACTTAGAAAATTTACTGAAATTATAAAAGTACACCAGGTTTGCATAGTAACAAAATGCTTGAAGCGATTACACTTGCATTTTCTTACTTAAATATTAAATAAATTTGGTTGAGCTTCTAGCTAAGAGAAAAACCTAAGAATGAAGTTGAGACGTCCAGGTCCACTACAAAACAGGTTTTACATTATGCAGTACACTCTCACCTCCTAAGCTGTGAATGCAAATAGGTAGTTAACTTTGTTGTTTCTTCAAGTTTCTGTACCAACTCTTTCCTTCTCTCCTCCAATTTTAATCTGCAAAGAGATGTACATATTAGTTGAGGAAAGCATTACAGAATAGGCTAGAACACTTTATAGATAAAAAGAAAAAACGTGAAAATCCCTCATTATTTTATCAGGTTGCCAGTGACTAAAATCCAAAATACTGTGTTAGCTCTCAGTCCAATCATAAAACTCCAACTGCTTCAGCAGAGTGACTTTACCTGCAGAACACCAAGCACTGTGACAAACTTGCTAAGTGTACAAGCAAGCACAGGGCTGGGACATTCACACTGTACCAAGGGGAACATGCACCCAATAAAAGAGTAACAGAGGAGCACTGGGAAAATAGCTGCAGCTTCAGGATAGTAAGATCTGCTCACATACAGTTCTCAAAAGCCCTGCTGCAGACTGTCTCCTCACTTAATATAGTTCCAGGAAAAAAACAACCAATAAAACAAACAAACCAAAAGAATACTAATAGCAGTAATACCAGTATTAGTTTTGATATTTTGAGGTTTAAAATCAAAACACTCCCTTGAATTTCAATCTTTATATAGAGATAAAGCACAGCAAATCAAAGCAGCATTCAGTGAAGGTTCTGAGATTATGGACCATATTTAGGAGTCCTTGGTGAAGATTTCTACATTCCCAACAGCTTTGTCAGCACCTCAGGGCCACACAGCACTGTAATGCTAATCATCAAGTTCACCTTTACAAGAAAGCAGGATTTATTGCCTCCTGCTTTGTTATCTAGTGCAGCTCTAAAGCCACAAAAGGGGGAACTCTCCTATTCCTCTTGGCTGGCTGCTTGTAGAAATGATTCACTAACCTTTAGAGTGATTTTTTTTCCCCTTTTATAATTCTCTTTTATCACTCCATTTATACTAAATAAATTGCTTTCTCTCAGTGGATTCAGCTAAAATCCTCCTGTAGTTATGGATTACTATATTCTCCTCTAGCCCTTGCTCAGTCAGCTGATACATGTCACAAGATCTCAAGCAACTCATCTGAGAAACAAGAAACATCAACCATTGCTTTCTTACGCAAAGTGAATTAACTGAATTAGATACTCAAGAGTGCCCAGGATTCGCTCCCTTTGAACGTCAGATACCAGTAAAAAGACATTAAGTCCCTGATTCAGCAAAGCATGAAAAGCACTTGCTTACACCCATGCTTACTCAGTGAGCAAATCTGGGTTATGCAAAGGTGAATAAGTTACCCTGAGGTCAGCCAGGGTGTGACTTCCATTCCACTGCCCACGCCACATGTGCTCTCACACTGCAGTGATGTGTTCATCTGCCAGTACCTGCTAAGGCTGTTAAAAGCATACACAGTATTTCATTCTTCGCTCAGGAAGTCATACACACAGGTTTCCACACCAAGAATTATGTTAATCTATAATATCAGAACCTCTTTCCTATCATTTTACTATTTATTGATGCCTTCTATCTTATTTTAAAGCCTAATATATCCTGCTTTTCCCAAGCAGAAGTGCTCTTCCCTAGCTTTTTTGTGGCCTTTCAGTAGTGAACTGTAATTTTTTTCTCAAGGAAGAGGCAAAGAAATTGCTCTGTGTTCAACTACTACTGGTAGAAGACAAGAAAGAAAACAAAAGCTTAGGAAATTCTCTGACTGAAGTCCTCAAAAGACACACCTACAACCATGTCAAGAGATACACTATAGCAACTGAATTTGTACTATTGAACTAAAAGGTTTCATTGGTTTTTGTTTCCAAAGGACAATCAACAGTTTGTTTTCTTTTATTGTCTTAAGGAGGTTGATAAATATCATTTATCCCTTATAATTGAACACCTGAAAAAAATTATTTCCTGGAAGTAATTTGATCTACTAGTAATTAAATACAAGTATTAATACCTGCAGGCTAATGTCAGAAAAATGTTAGTCACAAATCACAAACACAAGCCAGGTGATGAAATCACTTGTGGAAGCTTTAAGAAATGCAGGAAGTAATTTCATTATCTCACAACAAACTGAGATTCAGGAAAAGTTTTTTCATTCTACATTAGGCCAAATGGAAAAAAAGACCAACAACCCCGCCTTCAAAACTTCCAGACAATGAATCTTCCCTCTTTATCGCATAAGCAGGAACTTTAATATCCAAGAAGCCCTGTGTAAACACCTAAACAACCACTGTGTCATCTCTTCTGACAGGGGCCTTTCTGTCTCTCCTGTTTGCACCCCTTCTATTTAAATTAACCTATTACTCATTGCAGAGAGATTTCAGTGTTCAGTGAGATATCTTTCTCATTTGATCTTAAATTGTAACATTGCTGAGAGGGGTAGAGAATCTTTAAAGAAGATAAAGAAAATTAAAAAGTTAAAGTTCACATACCTCACCTTTCAATGCAAACTTAGGTGGACATATTTGTTTGGGATAGGCACAAGAGCAGGTGCCAGTTTTGCAGGCACCAGCACAACCAAGTACTTAAATCATGGAGCTGTTCAAACAGCTATGTTTACTTGGGAGATACTGCCAAGGATAAAGTAATAATGGAATCTCCCTGACAGGAACTCGGAGGCAAGAAAGTAGCAAGTAGTTCTCAACAGTTCCACAATCCAGTTATTTCTACACAGTTGCTTTAAGACTTCTTAAAGCAGTCAGAGTATGCCCTGTCTCTGCCTTTTTGAAGTTGATACGTTATGATCTACACCCTCCTTCTGTAAATTGAATCCACGTACATCCACTAGTGGCAATTTCAGCATCCTGCTCCAAAATAACCCAGGGCTATGCTATAATGTTTTTGTTTCAAGTCAGAGCACGTCTCCTGTTTCTTTCCCCTTTAGAAATAAAAAACCCCAAACTACTAAACCAAACGAAAGAACCCTCATCACATTAAGCTCCGGCACAATCCACAGCTTCTTATGCTGCTGCTTCATTATCAGCACCAGTGAAAACACTGCAACCTGAAGGCATTCATGAAACCTCATCGAATAAAATAGTAATGCAACAAAAGTGCAATATTTTGAAGATGGCATGGCTCCTCCACTGATAATGGAGAGGAGAATCTCCCGCATTTCCAAGAAACAAAATGCTGCTCATGGATCTGATACAATTAAATGTATTTTTTTAAATTCACATTTCAGAACAAGTTTCATCATCTGAATCCTTCCGAAAATTACGATTTACTTTATGTTTACAGTAGACAAAACAGAAATAATCCTCAAAATAGCCCGGTGTGAAAGAATTTATGTGCTCTGAAGTCATCAAAGAAGACAATTTTAATATAAACTAGAAGCTGAAGCTAGAAATTCACTGGAGAGTCACTGGAATAGCAAAAAAGCAAACCACAAGCCAGCATAAGTGCTACCTCAACCAGCAGTGCACAACATATCTTACATTAACCTCATGAAAAAAAAGCCCAAACACTTCACATTTTCAGGATTAAAAATCAAAGGAAAAAAGGTGGAGGAAAAGAGAGGGGAAAAAAAGAAGCTCTAACAACTCATTCTGTCACTATATATGGAAAATTCATTTCTTCTTGACAGTGGGGGACAATTTTGCTTGTCCTTGGTACTCCAAGTTTGGCATCTGACATGTATGGGAAAACAGTCAGGTGCAGAACTTTCTCTGGCACTAGAGCAAATCCAAACCACAAGATTCAGACATCAGCTACCTATTTATAGCTTGAGTCATGATTTAGCTATACAACAGCATATTATCAAAATCTTAGATTCAAATTGCTTATTTGTGAATGTGATTTTATTATTGACCCCTTATTCTCCATTTATTAATGGAAGTCAGAGAGCAACAGATCCATGGTACTTTAGGTACTATTAGCATAGACAAGTAGCTTCTCCTGTAAAAACATAGTTTCCTTCTTCTAAAACATATTTAGATTATTAATATAATGCAGTTTAAACTATTATAAAATGTAAAACTGTTGAAAAAAATATTGCCTAATACACACATTTGTACTTTGTAAACAAAACAACTTCCTTGTTACTCAGCTGCAATTTAGGACTCAGCTTCTAATGCTGTAATAGGAATTTGGCCATACAGCACACTGGAGCAACAGCAGGTGTTTCCCAGTAGAGGGAAGTAAGAAAGCCACACAATGCTGATTCTGTTACTTCAATAAGGCATACTACACTGATACACACAATGACATTTTGTGTTTATTGCATTTTATGTGGGCTAGAGGTGCCCCTAAATTTATTTCCACTTAGAGCTGATGAAAAGTCCATTTGTGACAGTCAGCTTTGATTTTCTCAAACTCTGAATATGGCTAAAACCAATTTATTGTGAGAGTAGATTCACTTTAACTAGTTAGGCAGCAGCAAGTTAGGAAAGTTTTGCAGCAATTATGCTTCTCATCTAAACTTTTTTTCTTTTTTTCCCCTTTTGGTTGCATTTTTGTGTGTAATAAAACTCACAATGGAAGGCTTCAGATGTTGCAACAATTGAGATAATCTTTGTAACCTGAGTTCAAACAGTTTACAGCGATTATCAGAAACGAGTGAATGATGTATTGCCTTCCTGCTGGTATGTTGACATTCCTCAGTTATTTAACATCTGTCACAGGCATTTTCATGCTGGTAACAAACACAGAGCAACTGATACTGCAGAGCACATACAGGGTATTCACATTCTCTCACAGTACTGAAGACTTCTTTGTTTTTCTGCCCATTGGGCTAATAACAAATTTAATTAAGATCTACATAGAAGAGTCACTGAAGGAAAACAGCCCATCAAGGCATAGTTCAGGGTCTGCAATGAGTACAAAGGTTAGATTGCAGAAAGCAGCATTTAATATTAGCAAAAGGCAACCCCTTACCTTTCAGCAAGTGCTTGACTGGGTGTGCTTTTCACAGACACCAGCTCTGCCTCAAGCTTCTTCCTTTCTGCTTCTAGGTGCTCCAGTTCATCTTGAGTACGTTTGCGTGGTGTAATAAACTGGAGCTCCTTTAAAAGCTCTTCTTTTTCATTGATTAACATCAGTTTTTCCTTTTCCACATCCAGTGCTCCAGGCCAGGCTTCACTATCTAGCTTAGAGAGCTCAATCTTCAAATTAGCCATGCTAAAATAAAACAAAGTAGACTTGCCTGAGTCCAGCACAGCAGGTAAAGCCCAGGAAAGAGAGAAATGATACAGTATTTTGAAAGATCAGAATATAGCATTTCCTACTCAAGGCCCTACTTTTAGTTTTGCTTCACAAGAATGCAGACTATGCCAGAGAACCAGGCCACATATCGAAGCCAGCAGCAATATGCATATGCATTAAAAATTAGTTGCTTCTATTCCAGTTCAAGTAGAAGTCACAATGTTATTAAAAGCTTTACTGAAAGCAATCTGTCTGGTAATGTAGGAGTGGCACCATGCTTTACTCATTCACGAGTATGATGGATTTCTCCTGCGCTGCTGGAGGCCGACGGCTCCTCACAAACAGACACGGCCATGGTGAAAGAATGTGCACATAGCAAGGTGCTCACTTCAGCAAATCTTAAGACAAAAGCATTGCTCTTCTATGCAAATAAAGAAAAAGGGACTACAACAGCAGCCACCTAAAGAGAAAAGAGATTAACTCAACAGTTTGAGTTTGTGCAACTGCTGTTCCCATTGCAGTAAGGGGGGATCAAGATCACCAAAGCCTCTGAAGCCCTCAACTCATTTCCAGAAAGGTCTAGAAGAACAGATTGCTCATGATAACTAATTTGCATAGGAACCAAGAAACGTAACTCCAGGGTGAGGAGGGTTTGGATATAAACCGGTACCCCCACAGGTGTCCCCAGGACCCTGGACACTCCATCAGATGGATCAATGCTGGAGCCAGCACTGCTGATGTTTGTTTGATTCTTTCCTTGTTCTCTTTCTTTCTTCCTTTCTCTCCCTCTCCAGTTTCACCCTACCCCCTATGAAAATCCATCCCCGCTTGTTTATACCAGGAGGTCAGGGACTAACATCCCAACTTCCATGCCGTGTGTATAATTTACTAACAAAAGTTTGTATGTTTTTGCAGATTCTTTGACTTTTGTCATTCCTTTTTGACCACGGGCATCTATGAATCTCCTGAAGGGTGCTCCTTTCCCCTTAAGGGTGGGATGCCGCAACAGGCCAAAAAAGAAATATTAGCCAGATCTTCACTACATCAGGACAGGATTGTCAGCATGCTGCATCAGATCCTTTTGAATAACAATTGTGACTGAATTCAGCATAGTTATGAACACTCCACCTCTTCAAGACATTCTGCTGGCTAAGCAATGTCAAATCGGCAATGTACAAAATTATCTGATAATTTTCAAGTAGAGAAGTTCACTTAACAAATTCTCTCTTTAGCTTAGCTATTTTACCACAAAATAATTGAGAATTTTCACATTTAATATTTCAGAAAAGATGACACTATAACACTTATTAAATTACAGTGATGGCTACAGTGGCCACAAATACTTGGGGGAGGGGTGTAATTAGGTACTGAACTTTATGTGCAAACTCATACATATCTTCATTATTCCAAGTTACATACACTGAAATTTCGACCCATGTTCTTGGCTAAGTAATTTGTGAGAAAGAAAGATCCTGTGCTGCACTACTCCATACTCTGAGCACTGTACTGTTTCTCCTTTTTTCTCTTTTTTTTTCCCCCCCTCCAAGATAGAAGGGGCAAACTGACTTACTTCAAGTAGGTTTTTTGTTCCTACAAAGAAAGATAAAATGCAATGCTGGGACACCTTGGTATTAAGACATAGTCAAAATAGAGGGTGATCAAGTTTAGTATCAATTATGCCTGAGAAACAAAGCCACCTACCTGCATCTAAATGACCACCTGACAATTAACATTATGTACGTGATGATTCTGAGCCGAAATCATACATGTTCAAAACTGAACAAACACAATAGCGTTGGTGTTCTTTCATGAATGCATTGATTATACAATAAGGTCTTATGAGGATATAAAGAATTACTGTTGTTACTGGTAAGGATGATAGCTACTACTCTGTATGAGGAAGTATACATTTGAAATTAAGCGAAAAAATAGTTATGCAAGCTCCTGCCTTAAAACTCAAAAACAACTATGCCGTTACTTGGTACTTATAAGTTGCAAGTTTATTTTTGTAGTTTTCTAAATGATCATGCCACGGTTTTCCAGCTGAAATAATATTTAAATCTCAGATTAAATGGCATTTTAGGCACAGTTTTCCTCTGGGGAAAAAGCTATTTTAAAATTTTATTGCCTTGTTTAGTTCTTCATAGTAAAAAATCCCAAAACTCTTCATAGTAAAAAACCCCAAAATTTTGGGTGTGGAATAGTTCTCAGATTTCTGTTTCCCTTAAATAGAACTCCCATAACAAAACCAATAAGGCTTATGAATAGCTGACAACTAATTTGGCAACAAGTATTAGAAAATAATACCACACAAGAGCTCTATCCCAATAGTAAATCTTGCCCCTGTATTATGCAGCACTTCTGGTGCACCAGAAAATGTCATTTGGACCCTGAATGTTCTGCTTTCTGATCCCATTTTTCAGTGCTATGACAATTCATCAAGATGGCACCACTTTCATGGGCAAGCACCACAGAACTTTATTTGAAAGGCATTCCACATTCATCAGCGGAGCAGTTCCTGACTTCTTTTCTCCTCACATTAAACTAATGAAAAAACGTCAACCCATAGTGATAACAAGTTTTTAAATTACCCAAAGTCTCAGGGGAAAAAAGAAACAATTAAGCCTACTAAATCTGCACTGGAAGTCTGAAGCAACTCTAAAACTGACGAGCCTTCAGTGGTATAGTAAAGCGAAATGATGATCCCGAAGAAGAATATAATGGACATAAATAACCTGGCGACTGCTTTCATCAGAAAGCCAGCTCACTCTGTTCCCTTAATCCTGGAACTGCCGGTAATTTGTCGCTATTTTAATGTTGTTTCACAACACATCCAGTTCAGCAGTAAGGAACAGCCGCGGCGTTCCCGCCCGCTGGATGTCGCTGTGAGCCCGGCGCTGGAGCCGCCGGCACCGGGAACCTCCCGCTCCCACCGACCCTGCTACCTCCGCTTGGCCTCTTCGTACTGCAGGCTGAGTCTGACCTTCTCTGCTAAACTCGATCTGCTTCTTGCTCCAATCTGTTGAGGGAAAAAACCAACCAAACAAAAAAAAGTAGAATCGTTACTGGGCAAAGCTTTTAAACGAACCAGCAAAACCTTGGCAGAGGCTAGAAAAATTACAACTTAAAGAAAAATAAAACTTCTCCCCCGCCCCTGCAGCCAGCCCCACACTTGCTGTTAAATGTCTAGTTAAAATCTCATCTATTCAGATGTACAAAACAGTGCTGCTTTCTTCTGAGCCATTTAATATATTTTTAACTACTGTATTACCAATTGCCCTTATTCCATCACAGTAAAGCCAGAGCATTTTCAAAGAATTCCTGCAGTGAATGCTCCAAACATTCTGATCTCCTACTATGAATTCTGTTGTACTCAGAATTTAGAACTATGTCAGTGCATTTCAAAGTTAGACTTTTATAAATTTGTTACAAAACTTAGACAAGCTCTTTGTCTGGAAAACCTTGTACACTCTCTTTCTTAAAAACTTAGCTTGCAGAACTTCAAAGAAGGTATCAAAATTAAACAGCCTTCTGTGTATGTAAAATATACCATCAGTGAAACAAAGTTTTACTAAATCACTGAATAAGTAGTTCCACAAACAATTTTTCAGCTGTGTGAAATGAAATTGTGCATTTAAATTCTGAGGTCTTTTTTCCTGAAAATTAAAATAAAATCTTCATATTTAATGAGGTCTGTAAGGTGAAACATATCCTATAGACAGACCAAAAAAAAATACTATCCACTTCTGATCTTCACTGTACTGGAACTATTTGACTAAATCAGATTGTCATAAATTCTTCATGACAAACGTATAAAGTCCATCCAAATCTTGATTTAAAGTTCAAGGGAAAAAATCAGAAAAGTAATCCTAGTGTGAGTGATTCTAAGTAATTCTGTGAAACAAGTATACATATATATGCTATCTGCAACAGCCAAGAGCCATTTGATTCCAATTCCATTAACTGTAGCATTCTGCTTCAATTTCTCTTTACACTGGGCAAAATGGAAAAAAGCTCACCTCACCAGAAATGTCAGTCTGAGACCCTGTATCCAGAGTTTGTCTAGGAAAACACAGCTGGGAGTTTGCAGAGCTGGAACTCAAGTCTGGCTCAAATGTTTCAGTGGTTTGGTCAATATTGAATTTTTCCTTCAGCTTTGCAAGACTCTGTCCAGGAAACAGAGAAGGAAGTGGCATTAAAGTTCCTTGGCACTTTACCATGTTTATACCATCCTATCGTCAAAAGATATTCACATAAAAGACTCCACTATAAAAATTTTGGGTTTATGTCGTATTAAGCAACCCATACTTTTAATCAAGCCATTGGTAGGTGGCACTAAGGGTGACCAACACCTGTGAAAATGTAAAAGCTACTCATTTGGGTTTGTGTCTGTTTTGGGAATTTGTGGCTTTTAATTTGCCATCCAATTATGTATTTTGCTGATTAAAAAAAAAAATCTGTTTTGAGAAATAGAAATAGGACAATTTAGATTAGGAAAACTTCCACTGATTTACAAAATGGTCAGGCATCTCAGAACACAAAACAATTTTGTCCACTTAATATCCTAAATCATGCTTTAGAGGTAACATATGCATTGTACCTCACATACAAGTTCCAAAAAAAAAATCTATATTCTCTGACATAGAGCAGCTTTTTGAACTAGGAATGTCACAGGCTTCAGTTTCTGCATCTGAAAATTTATTTTAATACTAGTTTGACTCAAAGAATTTTGAGAATCCCTTAGAAGCACAAAATGCAAAGTATTTCTCATCAGGGAAGTGAGTCACGTTAAAACAAATCCACACAAAACTTGCATTAACTGATCAAAATACCTTCATTAAATCTTGTTTTTCTCTCTCGCCCGAGCTGATTGCCTTTCTGATGGACTTCAGTTCCTTCAGGATGGCTTTGGCCTCACACAGTTCATACCCGCTCTGGCCTCCAGACATTTTTTGGTCAATTCTGTGGAAAGAGAGAATATTAATACCAGATAGAGAAAATCATACTAATATCTCTGCTGTTCTACTTCAGGCAGAAGCAGAGTTAGAGACCAGAAGGGAAAGAGATGAGATACCATTTCCTGCAACAGACATGGAAGGAAAAATGACATTGAAATCTCATTCAAATACTACTTAATCCTTGGCAAAAATGTCACGGAGCACAGAGCTATTGCTGACAGTACTGTCAAAATTCCCATTCCCATCATAACTCTCTGCAGCAAAGAAGCAGCTTTTGGGCACACCTTCCATACTAATAACTGTTTGTGCTCCTTACAGAAGCAGAATTTATTACAAGCAGTATCCTTCCACCCAAACCCACACTGGGACATGGGTAGACAGCCAGGCTTCCTGGTACTAATCAGCCTCTCTGAGCAGAAACATAACCAGCACCACTCTTGTCTCAGCTTCCCTCTAGTTCACCCTAATCCTGGGCATTAACCGTCTGGAACAGCTGTTCTGCTCAGCCAGTCACCAGGCTCTCTTTATTCACAAAATCTCTGGATAATTAATACCATATGTCATAGATCGGACAATTCATCAAATTCCTGAACTACTAATGACATTAGAAACTGTAGCTTGAAAATAATAAAACAATCTCCCCTAAACTTAGAGATAAAAAGATGATTCATTTTAGTATTTCCATGTTTCCTTCAAGACCTACAGTTTGTAAATACATTTCTCTGGTCTCTAGTTTAACTGAATATTTCATAGCATCATGGAAATGACTGCAGCTGTGCTTCAAATATTGAAACCAACCAACAGCCATCTTGACAAAAATCAAGCATTAGGTAGAGAATACATTCTTTTATAATACAATTGGTTTCTGTTTTTTGTCATCATCCATCATCCTTGCTGGAAGTTAACAACCTTGCGAGTGCGGAATGAACAAACCAGAAGTGATCCCGAGCATCCCCTGCAAGAACAGCAACTTGCACAAAACACTTGTAACTGCATTCTAGTTTTCTTCAAGTCTTGGCCACAAAAAAAATCAAGTTATAAAGTAGTCTGTAAAGCTGTGAGCATGTCTGTTCTCTTTTCCTACATTCCAGTTTTTGTACAAACTAAACTGCATTTGTGTAAGGAAATTACCTCTGTGACTTGGCAATCATTCCTATTCATGGATATATTTGTTTCAGCTTGAAAGTTCCTCAAACTCTTTCATAGGCAGGCACTTACTGTCTGACAACTCTCAATTTTTGGTAACTTATCAGGTTGCTAAGGTCAAATAGATACAGGATACACCAACAACTGGATCATGAATGAACAGTTGGGTAATACACCACATGCTGTCTACTAATATGACATGCCACATTCAAATTGGAACTGCTTTATTCTGTATATAATTAAGATAGACAAGAAGGATCTCTGATATACAAGATATTCCATCATCCTGTTTTAAATTAATGGGATTAGCACTGTTTGAAAGTGGCTGACTGAATTTTAAAAACAAACGTCCATTGTGTTTCTGTGGAATGCTGTTGACAGTTTCTGAAACATGCTTTGGATTCCTATCAAAATGGCTTGTGAGCAAGCTGCTTTAAAACAATACTTCATTGTTGAATTAATATAATAAAACCAGCATGATTGGCTAACCTTTAATCCTGGGACAGTAGCATGCGTTTTTATTACCTTAAGCTTTAGAATCAATATGTCTTTCTTCTTCTAAATTTTACTACAAATGAGATCTGATTCATGGTTAAATTCAATCAACTACCCTTGCTGGTCTTTATATATTTAAATAACAGACAAATCTTACATTTCTGTTTTAGTCAAAATGAAGGAAGATAGAGACTTAACTGGCATCTTCCTAAGGTGCTGAGGATCTTCAGTTCTCACTTGACTTCAAGCTCTTCATACAAAACCCTCACATTTTCAATCTATTTTTATATGTCTGTAATGATGATCAGTCACCTCCTGGACCAGATTTTCTTTCTCACAGTTAAAAAAATGCCTATTTTATAGAACTGATCTATCAAAATACACAGGCAATAGCCTACAAGATATCTTGGTTATAACTGTGAACTGAACTCCAATCTCTTCACTCCAAACACATGCTCTGTCATCCTTCGCAAACAGCAACTCTGCATTTCATCCTCTACCTGGACTTTTCCCACCTTTTGTCCATTTCCTGTATATATTCTGCAAACTCTCCAGGACAGAGATTATTACTAATCTGACAGCATCCTGCCCAACACAGGAGGTCGTGAGGAAAAGGGTAAATGTATCCAGACAACATTACGCTAATGCTGCAACATTGCTTCTGCTGCTGGAACCAGTGTAGTAAGAACAAACAGCTCAGCATTTTACTGTGTAAATGTACCCTTAATGTATGGGTACATACTACAATGTGGAAAACAACTAGCATTAATAAATTTCTCTTCACATTAGTCAAGAAAACACACTTGTTAGCAAGGTTTCCTGTGCAGCAAGTTCTTTATGGTGACAGTTCCAGTAACGCTTAATATTTTAGGGCCTACTTTTGTAAGGCAGGAGCAGCAGGGAGTTCTCAGACTGAGAAAAATTAATTCCCTAGTAATCTAACTAGTTAAATACCCAGAAAGCTCACCCAGTTCAGCATCAGCCCTTTGGTCACCAGGCATCCCAGCAACTGGAACAAAGGAAGTCGGGTCTCTAATCCTCAAATTGTGACTAATTTCCAACCCTGCAGAGTTGTGTACCGTTCATACCTCCAAGAACAGCACCGTTCTCTCTTTTGAGCTCATAGGTGGGGAAGAAGGAATGAAAGACCTAAGTACCTTTTCAAAATTAAAAAAAAAATTTAAATCTGACATACAAAGCAACTAATTTTGTCCTCAGGACCCCTGACTACTGCCCTTCTTTCTGCCTCTTTGCAACACAACCTACCCTATGAAAAAAAAACAAGAGGGGAGGCAAATTTCTCATGTTAACACTTACACAAAAGGGTTACCATTTCTAGAGATTTCCCGTTTCCCAACTACAATAGTTATTAGATTCTCCTTTTCCACCACAATAATTTTCTCAGATAAAACAGATTCAATTCCATGCCAAAGAAAAGAAATCAGGTTACCGAATTAAGTCAGTTTCTACTGTTTTCATTTACTCACTGTTGCAGTGTTTCAAAGCCCTGCTCCTTGTACAGCAGCTCTTGCTTCATCTGAGAGAGTTCCCTCTTCAGCTTCTTAACCTTGTGCATTAAATCAAAGCAAGAGTCAGAAAATTCCTCTTGTTAAACAACATAACACATGGCTTTGAACAATTAATGTATGCTCTACATCAGATGAGAGAAAAAGAGTAAATTGCTCTACTGACACACATTAAAAAAAAAAAAAAGCAGGATCTGTTCTCTTCCTGATGTCTATGGGCAACATGCTTTAGTATTAAAGGGACACAAGCAGATTAAATCACATTCCTTATTTGTATTGATACCACACTGTGTTATTAAACCTGAGAGAACTTTAACAAGTAATTTACTTCTCACTTGTTAAGCATGCATTCCAACTGTCCTACAGGGACATGTCTGTTTACTTTTAGTCTTATTATATTTTCACTTTTTAATTCCTGGAAGCTCTTCAGTCATTTGCACTGTAAAAGACAAAATGGACCTTTTTCCCCCCTAGGAACCATCCTTTCTTATAAAGCTTTACAGACACCGGATTCCTAAATATATAATTCACACTCATTTAATCCAAAGACAATAATCGCTAAAGACTAAAGATTCTAATCATAAATATATGTGTCTATTTAATAAAAATGTCTTTGGAAAAATATTCCCTACTTTCCCTAAATTTGCATGGTCAATTGCTTCATAACCTTAATATTGCCGTTTCAGATATCAGCAGATATGAGTACACTACAAAATATTTATGAATCCAGATTAAATTTAAAAAATCCTCCATTTAATTTTTAATGTTATATTTCCCAAATGTATGAAACAAAGTTTTAGGAACCACCTAGAAATGAATGTACTTAAACACAAATTAATCACCAGCATACCCAGAGAGACAAATGCCTCCTTGAAGTGTAGAGTTCAAGATTTTGGTGTTTATAGATCTACAGCTGGCTCGTTTGTACTCTACATACTAGCCAGATATTGTAAGGCTTTCTAATTTTCCAATCATTAAGATGAAAAAAGGAAAAGCTACAAGTCCACTGCTGTCACCTACCTCTGTAAAATTCTGGCTTGTTTTTATAAGCTCCTCAGATATTTGACTCTTGAAAAATTTATTATACTAATATCAGGAATTTAGACCACTTTAACTGAAATGAATTTCAAAATATGTCTCCAAGGTATTTTGTATCCAAATTCCCCATGACTTCCTACTTGCTGGTATTCTTCAAATAAAAAGAATTTTTTTAAAACAGTAGTAATAATAATAACAAACAGTATGATTCCCAGCATGTCAGGTGACTAAAAGAACTCAGTATCAGCAGCTGCTGCAGCTTTCCAAGAGACTTAAAATGCTTTAAATTTCTAAAATAACTAGTGATTTACACAGTCTTTGTAGTGAATGATACTTAGCCATTCCAGCTTGCAGGTTCTGGCTAATGTTTTTTCTGTGACAGAAATAAAATACTTTTAATGTCTATTTTCTTCAAAGCAAAATCTGTTCTCTGGATGAGGGTTTAGGTTCAGGCTTTTGGAAACTATCACACTATCATCACTAGTTGCTTTACTTGACAGAAAACTGTTTTTATTTTGACCATACTGAATAGTTAGCATAACAAATAGACAATTTCTCTCAGTATACATTCAGTGCTCCTTGGCTATTTTCTCCTTGACTAGTATGAAAACCCCAAGAATAATTTCTCAAGTGTTCTGATCAAGGTTAAGGAAAATGAACAGATATCACCTCTATGTTCCAGCTAAAGTGATGTGTAAAATATGAAACAAGTCCAAATTTTTCTGAAAAATACAGAATGGCTAAACCTTTTCCTTTCAAAATCAAAAAATATATTTATATTAATAGCAGAAGGCACATTTGATTTCAACTTAGAGGATTGGGTCTCTCAGAAACTCTTACGCTTTTCCTCAAGATCATCTTCTGAGTGTCCTCTGCTGTACTTCATCATCATTTCATTACCAAGAAATGTGAGTTGTGTGCATTATCCTAGAAGGATGTGACCTACATCATAATATAGCCTCTGTGTTTACTGCATCATACCTGCATTAAACTATTCTTAGGCTCCTTGTCTTGTCCTTCAAAACTTTCATATAATTCCTGCTTTTTCACAACTCTTCACTTGTTTTAACATTCACCCCCTTCCTACTGCTTCTGCACATCATCTTCAGTCATCTGACAGATCTCTCTTTCCTACTCCTAGCTGCATCTTCAAGCAGGCTCCTGTGCTAAGCCCTTTCTATTCCCAGCACTCGAGTACCACTGGAATAACACAGCCACCCTCCCCAGGCCCTCCACCCCTTGTTATTTCATAAAAGTGCACTCCCTACTCACTTGCTGCATATGCATAAAACTTACTGTGATCACCTTCGTGCTGTTTGAGTTATCTCACTGATTACTACTTAAGACACCAAATGGCCCCACTCAAAGTCTACTGATCTGATCCCTCAATTTTAGTCTGGTGAGAAAAATATTTCTTCTCCTGCTTATTTCATTTAACAGCTGTCTGATTTCTGTCATGTTTTCTCCACGACCCATTGCACAATAGGCAATTCATGTATCCAGAAGGCTCCACATGCATATATTACACACAGCTAACAAGGAAAAGGCCAAAGGCCAATTCAGAACTTCCTTGAATGCTGAGGTTCCCCCCTCCAGCCACCATTAATCTGATGATACCAGTAAGCCTCAGATACTGTGAGACAGAGAAACAGGTTTAGTACAACTGATCTAACAATGTGCAAATTCTAAGTAGCTGGCTAGCAGCTTACTAATGACTAACTTTCTCATTAAGTCCATGCATGCGTATACTGCAAAATGCCCAAAGCTGGCATATTAGCAAGCATCTTCAAACATTCAAATAAGGGTAAACTATGATAACAGCCATACCTCTCTTGCCATCTTCCATGACAACCACTTTCCAGCCCTAGCACCACAGGGTTCCACTTTTTCTTATCTCAATTTTCATATCCAGTAGCTTTGGATGACAACACACTTTATGCTGATACAGATACTCTCGGACTGCACCCTTCTAAACTCTGCAGACAAGATTCAGGTCACCTATTTTAGGCACATATGCAGGACTTTGCAATGCCAATAAATCAGGTGTTGGAAACCAGCAGGATATTAGGCTCCTTGATTCCAAGAAACAACAAAGAAAGGAAAGCACCTTCAGAAAGTGAATTACTGTGATTAACACATCTGACTCTCTCCTGGTGAGCAATTTGCAGATCTGCACTCAATGGTAATGGGAAAAGGTGAGTACAGGACCATGCTTGAATTTTCCCCTCTTTGACACATAGATGACTATATTTAAATTTCGTCATGTGTTTTGTTCTCCAAAAACACCGTTAATTTCGTAAATATACTTGTGATTGCCTTGCCAAAGGAAACATCTGTTACTGCTCCACTCATCTTAGAAAGAAGCAATTGCCTTGTCTCTTCTTTCTTGTTCCTGATAGGGTCCTTAACGCGTTTGATTCTCCCTACTAAGCTTACAAAATTTTTCTTCCCACATCCAGCATTTGAATAAGTTCCTTCACTAACCACCAACTCTTTGCCTTAATGGATAAGGGACTACAAATTGAGATTGGTAAGGATGAATAGGTGTACAAGTAGTCAGGAGGGCAACATCTAGACATGAGTTTTAGAGAACATTCCATCCCTGATTTATTCTGGGTTCTACAAGTTTAATGAGCTATTCCACAGTTCCTTTTAGACATTAATTGTTTGGATTCCTAATCACAACTCTTAGTGCAGGTGAAGGAGGGTGTTACTCTCTGAGGCTTCTGTAAGTGCTGCTCTGTGCAGAAACCAGGAGAGGGCAATGGAAGAGCTGAGTAAATGGTGTCACTTGTGCTTCTTCTGCTCCCCCAGAGTCTGTATCCCAGCACTCATGGAAGAACTATGCTGTGAGGTGCTGTCTTTTTAACCTGCAGGCTTTGATGCAATTTTTTTTTATTACTAGCTACAGAAGGTCTAGGCTATCCATAAAGCATTATATGCCACAGCTGAAATAAACGAAATCCCTATAGATATTTTAAATATCTTCCACACCATTTCTTCCTTATTCAAGATAAATTCACTAGGGACTAACCTGTGAATGAAAGTTCTTTATATGGAGTCTTTTACTGACTGTACTGTACACAGCTGACCAAATCATGGATTTATGTTCATTAGGAATTTCAAAATGCAAACACAAACTTTCATCCTTGAGCTGAACTGTTCCATTCTGACGTAACAGAGGGGTTTCGCACCATCATTGAAAAGCATTTTTCAAACCAACAGAAATTTCTGAGGCAGTTCAAGTAGCTAAAGATGCATTTCTCACAGAAGAGTTGTGTAAAAACAGTCATCTAGCTGCAGCTCACCTTAGCCTACTACTTTTCTATTTTTATTCTTCCTTTAAAAAACAAAAGCATACAACTGAAAATAGTTATCAGACTTATTTAAACCTACAGTGAATTAGAATATCTGTCACAGTTTCCCAAAAATTTGTTATCTGAAAGTACCAGAGACAGCTTTAAAAATTAATTTAAATCTCTGAATGGTTTCTAATTAGAATATTAGGAGGTTTCAGTACCAGGGTACAAGATACATCTGCTAGTTCAAGCTATGCTTGTTCTATAATCATAAACTTGGCAGACAGAATCCAAATGAATATGAGTTAAGGACTCTCACCCTTAATCTTGTAGTGGAGATTTCAGCCTTCAGAATGTCAGGGTCATACTTTGTGCTTGATGAAGAGCCTGAAAACACTTTTCAAAAAAAGATAAAAAAGACAAATATTTAAGTACTTTAAATCACTAATTAGTCCCTTCCTTGATGAAACCACATTGATGAAAAACCTAGAATGTGCACAAAAATATATAATACTTTAAAAGCTAGCCTTCTAAAGATTAGTCATCAGTGCAGCATGGCAATAAAATCAAAATTTCCCATTTTTTCCTCCTATCACTATATGGTATCTCTCCTCATTTACTTATCCCAGGATCCTTAAGTAGAACCTCATTCTCCCTGACTTTCTATTTCTTGTTTTCTGTTCCTATTCTTCTAGCGGAGCCATCCTGCAATCACTTTCTTCCTGAAAGTTGTAATTTGCAAAGAGATCTCAGGAAAGCAGAAGATTTGTTCAGAAGTCTGAGAGATCTGGCACTCAGTTCTTCCTTAGATGTACATGTTCCTTTCATACACCATCTACTTCTAAGAGAGGCGTTTGGCCAATAACAAGCCTCTGACAGTGCTTTACCAGATGCTGAACCCCTGCCCAGGACAATGACCTGTATCTCTACTTCACCCCTGGTCACAGCACACATGCTACAAAATTACTGTCTGCTCTTCTTATAAAGCAGCAGCACATTCCTTTTTTGGTCTACTGCAGACACCTGTCAACACAGAAGGGTCATTTCAGCAGGCAGCCAGGAAGGCTAGAGATCCTACTCACTTTGAACCTAGATTTGGCAGAATTTTGTCTTGACAAACTGCATGACAAAATAGATTTCAGAGCCAACTGCTCCAATCATGGCTCAAAGGAATTCAATTGTATCAGAGGATTCTCTCCAGCAGAATATCTTTATCTTAAATAAATAAATAATGTAGAGATGCTAACTCTAAAAAAGCCAGAGTACAACGTGTTCCTAGCAAACCTTGAAAATTTATCCTAAAGAGAAACAGGATCCCCTGCAAGGCAGAGATCAAAGAAGTTACATTGTATTCTCTACTGTACTTACAGCTTGTACGAGAGCTTGATTTTTCTTTGTAGGCACCATTCAACCGTACATACTCATCCAGTGCAAGTGCTAGTCTCTGTTCTTTCACCTGGTACAGCTCCTTCTGGGTACTGAGAGCATCCTGGGCTATTGTAAGATAATCTTTCAACATTCTCTCTTGTTCTTGCCGCCATTGTTTCCTGGGATCTTCTATTTGTGTTGTTTCTTTATAGGCGAAAAATAAATTCTTTAAAGAGACCTGTGCTGAAACCCATTGACAACTAAAATTGCTTCTTTGCTTGTAATTCACAGTTATAGGAGACTAAAACATAGTTTGCCTTCAGTTACCAAGCAAATGCTTCACTTCCTCTGCCACAACAGTGTGTGTAAGAAACAGTATTCGAGGGATCAGTTGCAAAATTAGAAATTAGAGTAAAATAGGCAAATGCTTATGCAGATCATTCCCATGTTGTCAACCTTGAATTAGCAACATCCGAAAACTCAAAAAGAAAATATTTTTTGCAACAATATTTGGAAATAATAGGACCAACAAAGTCTTTCAATGACATCTTGAAATAATGCATTTCTGAACAAAAATTAAAAGTAATCTTAGCTATTACATTTTTTCAACTCCCTTCCTCCCCACTTCATTATTTTTTACAGCCATATGTTATTCATGATTTTAGTGGTTATCTCTCGCCTTTCACTCTACAAAAACAATTTTATCTTTTCCCTGTAACTGAACTAATAGATCATTAACTCTCCAGCTCACCTCAGCTGACTCTATCCCTATGCCTCCCAGACATCTGATCCACCACACATCTGTCTTTTATGGTCAATAGACACAGAGGGCTGCCCTCAGAGGGTACTTCCGTCTGTCAAAGACAGGTGTCCAAGGGACCAAACTGCTTTTTTGAGGTGCCTCCTCCTTTTCCCTGACTACTCAGGTAATAAAAATGAGTAGGCTGGAACAGGCCTTTAATTTATAAAGCACTTCAGGTAACATTTTAACTCCAGCAGCCACACAGAACTAGACTCACATAGGATACATAAACAAGAGGATCAGACATAACAGAATGGTATATGATAAGATCAATCTAACAGAAGATTTTAAGATTTTATTTTTAATGCAAACATACAAAGAGGGTTCTATATGCATGAATGTTCAAACTTATCAATATTTTCTGACTTAGTTCAGCACTTTTTGAAGCTGTATAATGAATATTCTTCCTTTAAAGCTGTACTAAGTACAGAAATGGTGTCATAAGACATAGCCATGAAAAGTCTGAAATCCAAATACAAATGTGCACCACTCTTCCTAAGTTCCATACTGTATATCTGCATAGATCTACAGAGATAAAAAGTAACATTTAGTACCAAAATATTTAAGTGTAAAGTATTCACTTCAAAATTTTTCTGCAAAACCAGAAGGCACATTTATTCTCTAAGTTAGATTTCTGCCACTTTAGTCCTCTGAATTGCTTTACTGTGGGAACTAATGCAGAGGGGAAAAATGGGAACAAGTGGCTGAAGATGTAGAGAGGAAAAAGAACTGCAGCAGTACCAATGTGATTGCTCTAAACCGTACCTGAAGTGCACTCTTGGGAGAACGCACTCTTTCAACTCCATGTAAGAAAACAGATTTTGTAACAGCAAAAAATGATAAGAACAGGTTCTGGTTAATAGCAATTTCTAATAGTGACAAACTACCAGTTTTCCAAAAGACTTTTCTCTTGTTAACATCATATAAACAAAAAGACATGCAAAGAAAAAGCAGCATCCTATAAAACAAACCCCTTAGAATCCTAAACTGACAATATCTTTGGAATTACTTATGTTTTTAACAACAATTAAATACATAAACATCCTCCCTCCACCATTTACGAGTGTGACATTTCTACTTGGGAAAGGCATTTCTGAGATGTGCACAATGAATGCATAGAGAGTATAACCTACATAAACCCAAGTGTGGTGCATAAAAGATTAAAGCAGAAAAGCTTTATACACAGTTGGTTTTCCAATAACCCCAACAGGAACACTCTCTCAAAAAAACTGACTATAGCTACAGACACACACACACACACACACACAGACATATATCCATGTTTATAGCCACCTGCTCTTTTACACAAAGATATTGGGCACACAAAGAAGCAAATCAATACCTTTTCTCTCCTAAATGCTCAACACATGTTCCTATCTGTGCCCACTTATTGCTGCTGTGCTTTAACACACTCCACATTCACAGTTATTTACACAAGATAAGAAGTGCCGGTTTCCAGACTTGTCCTTTTTTGTGAAGCAGGATGAAAAGCATGAAGCAGGACTCTCCTGGGTCAATGATCAAATACGATAAATGCAGTTATGGTGGTTTTTTAGATGAATGTAATGATGTGATTGTGTTTTAAGAGTGCAACCAGCAGACACCAAATAATCTTACAAGATTGGAAGGTCTCATCTTCGAGCATGTTGTAGGTAATTGCTTTGTAGGTTTTAAGTGGGGATTGCTCAACATGCAGCCCAAAGACCAAATGTAGCCCGCAGAGTTCTAAAACATGGCCTACAGATGCCCTGTCCTTGTGACTGCAAGAGAAGGACAAAGCTGATCAACAGCAGATTATTTTGTATTGCTGACAAATACAACCAAACATTTCCTTTTTGCCTCTCCAAGGTGCAAGTACAAAACAATACTATGATTACATGATCTAGCATCTTTTATACTTATAGTCATAAATGAGTTAAAGGTGACCCTGCATTTCAAAAAATCGCACACTGTAACTTCAGCATACCAGTGTTTGGTATTCGCCTGTGTAGATACACTGACTAGTCAAATTACTCTCAGTCGATTCTATCTGCATGTATTTATTCTGGAACAAATGCTCAGTTGTGAAAATACATCACCATGGAAAAAGCAAAGCAGTATGGAATGACTATCCTAGAATTGTTACTCAGCTTTTACCAAACAGAGAAGACTCTGAAGAATTTTACTCTGCACTCTTCTTAAACATTATGAATTAAGAAACCCAAAAAAGCATATCACTTGTCTGGCAAGTTGTTCTCATATATAACATATATATATGTATATATGTATACATATTTCTAAAAGCATGTGCTTCTAGAGCAGCACCATATGTTTGTTCATCTATACTTTCCAAGTATCTCAATTTTCATTAGTAGATTTACCCATAAGAGGAAAAAAACCCCAAAGGCAGAACTATGGTTCTATGGAACTATATTTCTGGCTCTGTAGCACTACATTTTGAAATGTAGCACTGAAAAGTGTGTTCATTTGAGCACCTATACCTTCCAAGAGCCAATACTTTTTTAAAGCAGCGTTCTTTCGAAAACAAATATTTATACTTCTCAGAGTAAAGCCTCAGAAAGATAAGGATTTTTTTCCTTGGACAAGAATGTTTCAAGCACCTGCTGTTAAGGTCAAACTTGTACACACAAGAATATTATTGGGAAAGTTACATGCAAGTAATTGAAGGAAAAGTTTCCTGAACATTTGAAAATGAGTTGTGAAACCTTTCATGCTTAAACCAGAGTGAAATTTAAACCACCAAGAACATTCAAACTTTTTCCTCCCCTTATTATTCAACAGCTAATGTAAAATAAAGTAGGGAGATCTCATTTCTTTTTTAAGGCAGATACATGTTCCCACTGGTGACTGCAACAGGATGCCTTATAACCTTGTCTGCAGCAGATATGAATCATGCAGCAGATTGCCAGCTAGACAGATGGGGATATGTTATTTCTGCTCCTCAGGTGAGGAGTAAGCACTATCAATGAACACTAGACAGAGCTGTAGAGTTGCATCTATTCTAGAAAATGCAAACTGGACTTCAATCATCAACAGTGGAAAATGAACAAACCATCTCCCCTTGGCAGGGTCTCTCCAACATTTTCTGCACAAACTTAGGTAAACTAAAGGAATCTACTCCAAACTGATCTTTAAATAAGTAGGAGTTGTACATCAGGCTCTATGAAGAGCATCACTTAAAAAAAATTTGTATGTATTAACTTCCTCTGTCCAATCACAATACAAAACTGATGATCCATAGTAACAGAATGAAGAGGGTGGCAATATGTGTAATACTCAGGTTACTTATTCCTAATTTGACTTGGGTTTAGCATTGTGTAAGCAAATGTACTTGCAAAGCAAAATCACTCAATTCTATGAAGATAATTTAAAACCAAATAATTTAACTTGAAACAAATTACTGCAAGTGCATAGTTAATAAATTTATTAAAAAACCCCAATTAACAAGCAATTTATTTCCTGCTATTTTAAAAAACGTGAGTGACTACCCTCACTGGGGGGAAATTCTGTGGTCTCGCCCAGCGGAACCGCACAAATGACAGGATGGCATGCTCCACCCAAGGACGTTCCTGTCACTGAAATGATCACAGCTCTGTAACATAGAAGAGGAAGCTGTGCTGGCTTTAATCATACCGCTATTCATGAAATGCACTCTTCCTGGCTCACTGCCAGCCAAGTTTGATGCCCCTAAACTCAGGAAAAAAAAATAAAATAAAAAAATCTGGCCAGAACAAAAATTCAAAATCAAAATGTCAGGACAGATTTTACACCTTGGAAGTTTTGTTTGTTCTTTTGGCAAGAACATGCTTCAAGGGCAGCAATGTTATGCATGTCTTTGTAATTATATATAGGATATATATTATATGTGAGATACAGGTGATAGTCAGGCATGCCAAATTTTTAAAAATGGGATATTTTCACGTGTTACATTCCTGTCTACTATCAAGGAGTTCTGCCAAATTTTTACAGTCTACTTAAACAGAAGGAAATTATTACTTTATCAGCAGTAGATCTTATTTCCCTAAAATACATGGAATTACAATCCCACTAGAAAATACCTCTGGGAAGGGAACGGCTCCCTGACGCCCCACTGCTAAACATAAGAGAATTGGACATTTTACTACAGGAGTAACAATATGTGGAAGCAATAGTTTTCCAACATCTCCCCTTGCCAAACAAAATAATAGCGTTGACCGGCTCTAGAACAACCCACATGTAAATTGTGTTCAGTCAGACACAGTTGCATTCAGGCAATATGATTAGAGAAGAAATACTCTCAAGAGGTCCCATGTGAAAAACAAGCCGGATATGCTAGATTGCTACTTGAGGAGGACACAGACACAGCAAGAGGAGACAAAATCATGACATACTTTTCGTTCTGAAGAGAGAACTCTCATCTGTTTAAACACATGCCCATATTATTTCAGTTTGTAATTGCTGCAGAATCACCATCTCAGAAGAGAGGCTATCCCAAGTGAAAGTAGTTGGCTTGGCAAGAAATGAGGGCCAGCAACCTAAGATCCGTAGGAAGGAGAACAGAGGAGAGTTGCATGCCACAGCTGGGGCTGTGTGATAGCTGTCTTTTTTGCCAGTGATGGTTTCTACCATGTCACCTCAAACCCACAGTCCCCAACATTAGACATTCACACGTTCTCTTTACACAGTCTGGTACTTACTCAATCCAGCACAGTCTATCTGATGTACTAAGCCCACCCAAACACTAACTGGCTCCAGAAGACAACATGAAGGCAGATGCATCATGTTGTAGCAGGCTAGGTGAGTTGTGACATGTTATCAAAGATCCAATGAGCCAGTACAAAGGAGAAAGAACAACCCAGCTGGGGAAAGATCTTTTTTTCTGGCAACAGTAAGCCTACTTACAGATCTATTAATCCATTGGATTCTTAAATATGGATCTACTCATCAATACCCTCATATAGTAACTTACAGGAATATTCCCAAACCTGGAAACCTGGACTACCAGACAAGAGGCAACAAATCTGCAGTGGCTGAGCCCTGAAAAGTGGGTAGTTCTGACTGGTGCAGAACTAGGGCTCAGTGTCATGGTTGAGCTTGATACTCTGTGTCAAGCTGGCAATTTCTCTGCCTGAAACAGTAAGTGATGAAAAGATAACTCCATTACACCTGACATCTCTGGTTATCTCCCATAATAACTGCAGGACTACCCCTTCCAGCCAAACGAACCCCACATTCAAGAGAGTTGTGCAGACCTCAAATCCCTAAACCCAACAGCTGACTACATTCAGGATCCCTCATGACTGGAATTTCTCCTGAACCTGGCTGCTGAAGAAGGTGTGCAAGCTAAATCCAGATGGGTTTTACAACAATGGTCAATCCCTTTGCTTTGGTGGGATTGCATCCTATTCCACAGAGGTGGTTTGAGAAGGAGGAGATACCTTGAAAGCATCCTACTGCATGCTGAGGGCAAGCTCCTGGTAAAGGGCTGCAGGCAAGCCAAACTAGGGCCAGGCGCAGCAAAGCAGAATCAAGATTTCAATGGTAACTTGCACAAAAATGTCTCAAGGTGGCACAAACAAAGCCAAGAACAACCCTTTGACATATAATATCAGAAGAGGAAAAGTGTTGTTGGATACCAACTACCACAGGATAGTACGAGCTAGCAAAGTGGTAGGTGATGAAAGCAATTTTATCAACAACATTACGTAATCACTATGGATATGTTCATTCTACAAGTATGTCCCACATTACTTGATAAACAGACTGGCTTTCAATCCTCCAGTACTTTTGATTGCAATCAAACAAAAATACATTTAGGAAAAGAAAGTGCAAATATTACTTCATTGTGCTTCAATGGGCATAACAAATCTTACAGGCAACTGGGATGCAAGTCTGAATGTTTAGCAAAGGAGTAAATGCACTAGCACTAGTTTCAGGGAGAGTAACCAAGTGTTCCCAGATTGTCTTAAGGAATGTACTTTATTGCTTACATAGCAAATGCATTTGACTTTTTTTTTTCCTTATTCTTTTTTCCCCCTACTTTTTGAAATACTTGCAATCCAAACTCAAACAACAATAAAAGCAATTTGTACTCAAAAATTTGTGGAAGATTTCAGAAGTAAATATTGCATCATTTCACACTGACATTTTTGTTCAATAGGTACATAAAAATAAAGAATTGCACATTACAGAGACAGCAGTTTCAGTAACACCATGCAAGCCAAAAAGATGACATATTAAAAATGATTTAACGCATTGCTGGATACTCAAAGAAAACCACATTCTATCATATAATTAAATGGAATATAGGTTCTAAAGAGAGACATGGATGAAAACCAGGTTATTTAGAGTATGTTCAAAACTGACCTCTCTACAGTTTGTTTCCTGCCATGAAACTTTCACAAAAAATTACCCCTCTCTTCCAGACACTTTCTTCACTTTTCCATAAAATAATTCTGTGCTTGAATTTGAGCAACGAGAAAAAATCAGAACTTTTTTCATCTATACTGTCCAAGTATGAGCAGATTTCCAAGAAATATTCATTCAAAGATTTTTTGCTATTAATTTCCTCGAGATATGGGGCAGCATATACTTATATATTTCAGAGTCAAATGCAGTAGAAACTCTGAGGATTTTGTTCTCCGTTATCAAGCAAGTTGATGATGTTCTACTGCTAAGGCTACCAGAACAAAGACATAAGAAAAAGATGCAAGTATGATCTTTACATAAATTCCAGCAGGTAAAATCATCTTTAATCCAGAGCCTTCACTACTTGAGCCCTCCTTCTGTAGCCAGCATGCACCAGATTAATCCCTTCCTACAGCCAGAATGCAGAGAAAATACCTACAACAAAGATTCAAGGTAAGACATATCGCACTTGGGTTTCTGCCACGGGTGTTTGCTGACAGTAAAGATTCTTCACAATTGATTGCATGCCACCACTTGCTTAGAAGGTGGTGGTAGGTCATGGGAACAAACAGGGCACATTTGTGATGATACACCATTTGATTCCCTCAAGCTATTGGTATTTGCAGACTCGTGGTGGGATTTTCAGATTCTTCCTTTTCTGAAAATCAATCTGGCCTACTTTCATAGATGCAGATGTACTAGACTCCCAGGTTGGAGCAGTCTATCCACAAAAGTCCCTGTGTCAGATAAACCAGTTGAACAAGCATAAACTAGCATGAAAGCATTTAAGATTACAACAAGAAATAGAACTATTGTAGTTAAAATATTGTGTTGTAAGTGTGAAACAGTGTACATAAATATCTAGACTTTTCACCTTTTCATTTTTTTTTTAGCATCACTGCCTCAATTTTCCTTTTCTTTGTGGATGAAACAGTGTAGAAGCATGTTTCTGCAAAAGATACATTCATGCTTCCGAAAGAGACAATTAAAACTAAGTAGGGAGATGCTGCATAAGCAGAGAAGGTAGTTGTCCAACTCCATTATGAAGAAAAGTGCTGTGTGGAGTGCAGGGAGAAGAATCATCATATTGAATACAAAGTAGTGAATGGTAAAAGGAAAGTGATGTGATGGTCTGAAATTGTACTGGGCTAGGAAAAACTTCCTTGCTATCATCATCATTTAAACACTAACATTCATGTCCATTCTGCTACATTTGCTACTAAACATTACTAACAGCAGAATATTTGTTTTAGGAGTTAACTAGATCAATGCAATGAAGAAAACAAGCATTTGCCTTATTTCTGAGACTTATCTGAAAAGATAAGAATTGAAAGGAAAGGGGATAAGTTATTTAGGAACACATAGGGTGCTGAAGGCAAGGCAGAACTTGCCCCAGCCCAGGATTCCCTTAGGCTATGCATGTCAAACCAGAAGTTTCCCTTTCTTTCTGCCATTACCTCCACAGCTGTTCATCTAAACACCTACCATAGACTGGTCCAGATCAGAAAACCTGAGCATCTGGGGGAAGGGAGACGAGGCAGAAAACAACTCACACCTCAGGAAGCAAAGCACTTCCCTGTTGTCCATGTTTACTGCATTTCCTCATGTGGACACAATGCGGGGACAGGCACCTGAGCAAGCAATGACTGCTACTTCAGCTGCTACCACCACCTGAGCAGTGCCCCTGGAAATCACAGCCTCAGAGTCAAAACTGTGTCCTGGCAAGCCTGCACAGGGCACAGAACAGAAGAAAATTCAAGGGTGTAATTTCAAAATGCCTTTAACCACTGCTACTATGAAAAGTAGCTGCCCTCCATCTCTTCCACCTGACTGTTCATTCATATCCCCAGGTCACCTTCTCTTTCTTGCTTGCATAAATAGAGGTGTGAAAAGGAGAACAAATAACTTTTTTTCCCCCATACCAGATTAGTTTCAACTTGAATCAGTTCCCTGATCTGATTCACTGTCTGGCCATGCAAATGTTCATGGCAGTATAAGCAAAAACATTGCAGGGACAGAACAAAAGGCCAGAGGTAGCAATAGGGCAGGACCAATTCTTTCAAAGATTATATCTGCTTAAAGAGGTTTGCAAATCCAAGCTCTGAGAACATAACTGTTTGCATCTCAGACACTTAATGCTTGATGTGGAAATCCTACAGAAGAGTTGGAAAAAATTTGAAAGTGATGACTTCGCCTGCAGATATATGAAATAAAGTGGAGTAATAGCTATGTGTTATTTTTAGTATTGCCTTAAGTTCCTAACCATGTTGTTTAACAAAATTAGTAAATGTTAGCAAATTAGCTGAAGTAGAAGAACACATGAGAACATGTATGCAATAATGATTATAAGAGTCAACAGCATAAGTTAGAAAATCTTTGGACTCTCCCAAACCACAGCAATAAGGATCCTGCACAAAATGAACTCCTCAGGCCCTGCCCACCAACTAATATCCCCTCAGCCATCCTCTAACAAAGAGCGCTACTGAAGCACAGCGTAAGCATTTAAGTTCTTACAGTATTAGCTACCCACATCATATGCACGTTCTGCCTTGCCAGATGGCCTCTAATCTGGGCTCCCTTGAAGCTGAAAGCATCACATTAAAACTCCTAATTGGGGTAATATATTCATAAAGTAATGACCTCAGTCAGTGCTTCTCAAAGTGGGTTGCATCATCCAAAAGGAGCATGAGAAAGCTCTAAGGCTGTATTTGGGGGTGAAAACAAATTAAATATAGAAAATATAGAAAATATGAGTTGATAATAAAACTGGATTATCCTTAAACATATTGACACGAAAAGAATCTGAGGGATTGTTCTACATTTGCAGACTGCTCACAGACAACCCTTAGCCCTCTGCAGAAGAGTAGGCTTTTCTCAGGTTTGTGTAAGAGAAGGGAAGGAAGAAGATCAAGACAAATAATCACACAGATGAGGAAAATATTTTGAAAAAAAAATACATATACATAATAATAATACATAATTTTTGAAAAAAACCTGACTTTATAGAAATTTAGTAGAATTTTTACAACTTTGCAAGGTGTAGCCTAATATTGTTTTCTCTAAATTATTGGGAATTCTGTCAATATCCACTGCAGTAAGTACCTATCTAACCATTAATGGAAACTCCATCCTTAATATTTTCTCAATTTTTACAGAAATTTTTTACCTCAAATTTTACAGGAAAGGAGGGAACAACCACGAGTAAGATCTCCTGAATTTACAGCCTATTGTACTAAAGTCTAGCCTGCTCCTCATGGCTGCTTGGGCTGGTTTGAGAAATCTAACAAGATTGCAGCCATCGTAGTAAAATTGGTCCAAGTCCAGTGGACAACCTGAAACTTCACAGTTGGATCAAATGTAGCTTTGTGGAGAGGCACACAGTAGGAACAAGACTAGAAAAACAAATGAGAAAAAGGACAGATAACAGAGAAGCTGTTCAGAATAATTAATTACGGGATGCAAGAGGAGAGAATCAATGGGCTTTCCCTCAAACATTTTGCTGAAATAAATCCAGCCAGAACATGAAGCATCGTTAGTCACCTCTCCCTACCTACCATACGGGAGCAGATTTCTTCCCATGGTGCTATCCCTCAAGCTGTTATTGATGAGTCCTGAAATTCTACTTTATCCAACCTGTTTTTCAGGCATCCATCTATTTGTTCTTCCTCCTAGCAGTAGGTACAGTTTTTCTCCCTCTTTGGCTTCTTTGTCCAGTAGCAGAGAGAAATAACAAAACAACTTTCAAGAGTCAAGTAAGAGTCTTCCTTGTTCTAACATAGCTACTGTCCTGACAGGGAGTTTTAACAGTTCAAATCCAAAAAGCATACTCAATACATCTGACTTATCACAAAAACTGTTTTCTAGAAAGGCTTTTCTCTGCTAATTTCAAGTGACTTTCACACAGAGATTTCAATAACATCAAAACATTGCATGCACCTAGTCAGATGAAGTAGAAGCTATAATCTCCATGTCTGTCACATCAGACAAATGATCTACTTGTAAGATTCTTAGGCAGTTTACCACCCAACAACTGAAGCGTACTCTCACCAAAACACTGTGCAAAATACAGTGTACAAAACTGAAATATACCACTTTACAACATAACTTTCACTGAAATTGCTACAAAGGAACACATATATTAATATAAGATGAATCAAATGCACTACTGAACAAACAAAGGATGGAAAATACCTTTAAGTATACCAAAGTCCAAGGCACACTATTTTGTCATCCATCACAAGGCATTAGAGAAACTCAGCTAATCACATTTGATCCAGCCACAGAAGACGTGTGCAGATGGATATACACAGCTCTTCTCTGTTAAATGCAAGCACTAGTGTTTGCAGTATATTTACTATTTTCAAGACAATCCCATGACAATGTTCCAAAGCCTCAACATCTTACATGGGTGTGAGGCAAAATTTCAACCCATGAATAGCTCCTAACATTCAGGAATTCACCTTCAATGCACAGGAATAGCATTTAAGAGTAAAGAAAGCATTTAAATTCTTTCTTAAAAAAAACCAGGCAACAAAGTTACAAGAGGTTTTTAGAACCGATTAAATATTTTGAACACGCATGAAATTAAAAGAGCACAGTTATCAGAGCACACTGATCAGACAGCACTCTCAAAACACCCACAAATGCAACTGGCCTCTTAAAATTATACAGGTTTATGTTATATAATTTTGGCCAAAGTTGAAGTTAGAGACAAGTTTAAGCTGATAATAGCATTTAGATTCAGAAGAAAACCCTTTACTTTCTTCACCCTTTGAATTCAGTCAAGGATGCTTGCATTTTTAAAAGTTCATGAATGTCTAACACTATATGTAATATCAGATGACTCTCATTGCAAAGCAAGGCTATAAGAGCACAAATGAGGTTATTGGGTGGGATTCAGTTCAATATTTGGTGTCTATCTGCAGGTGCTCAACAAGCACAGCTGATACCTAGTATTTCAATCTAGTTATCAGAGTTCTAGTCCAATCCAACCAAAGGAGGTTAAATCATCTCATCTGCAAAGCAGACACCCAACCAGTCAGCCACATCACATTTTCCATTACACTGACTGTACTGACTAGAGAGCAATTGACTGCAAAAGTGGCTTCGACAAGGCAGGGTGGATTCAATCACCCATACATTTGAGATGCCATTCGGAAGGCCACTGGTCTCTTACTGTCCATGCCATATTTACTGACCTTGTGCACTTGCCTCTGCTAACTTTAACGATCTAAAATGGCTGTAGATATCTTCTAGTTTTTAAGTAAGTATATAGCATTGCTAGCACAGATGCAGACACCTAAACTCAGGTGTTGATCTCAAATAGAATCTTTGGTATTGTGCTGTTAAAGGTTATTTCTGAGAAAATAGAAAAACATATCAACATGGAGCAATAAATGTATAAAGAGAAAATAGAAATGCTTTCAGGAATATATTCATTTCAGTAGGTCTAAATTGCATTGTATTTCACATTTTGCTAGTTTAACATGGTTTAGGCATAATTACCATGCAATTAAAAATATATGTAGAAACAGATGTAGCCATTTTGTACAAGCAGATTTTCTTGTAAGCATTTTAAAGCCAATAGTGTTCTACCAAAGGGCAAATTTTCCCCAGCATTTTGATTCTAATCAAGAATTCTGAGTCTAATCAAGATGAGTCATCTTTTATAATCAATATGGCAAACCAAAAAATACTTACGGTTTATGTGATCAATATAGTACACACCAATCTGAGGGTCATAGGCGGCTTCCCATCCCCATGGCAATTCATCCCCAACACAATCCGCAAAAGACAAGGGCTTTGTTAACCTGCAACAACGAAAAAATTCAATGATATAGCTTTTCTCTCTTCCATACATATGTTTGTTACTCACATTAATTCCTATTGTGATAGAAGCTAAAGAAACATAGCAGGGAGAGAGGAGAGCAAGTTGTCTTTTCTGTCTTAAACTTTAGGCTCTTGGTTGTCTTTCTCCAATTCCATCTTTCTGAATTCATTATCTCCAAGAACATATTATTGCAAACATTTTTCAGTACAGGAACTTAAGCGAGAAATTCACTGCAACATCCTTCAGATTTGACAGTTTAAAACTAAACAACAACCAACAACTTTAAAAAAATAAAATATCTATATTCCTACTTGTCCCCAGGAGAACTGGACCCTTCAACCTTGAGTCGGTGAAGAGAGCACAAGATTTCAAGATCGCTGTTTCTAACGACCACAGACAGGAAAGTCAGAAAAGAGAATACAACCACCTAAGATGCAGCTAGAAGCACTTATCAATACAGGCACTTGAATAAAACAAGGAGCAGTGTGCACAGAGTAGACATTTTACAAGTAACATTTAATGGGCCTTAGATGTTCATATGGTGCTTTTTTAGGAAGACAGGCTATTAAAGTTTTTCACTTTAATAATAGAGCACCTATTTGTTATAAGCACTAGATTGATAAAAATAATACATGGGCTCTTTTTCAACTGAGGCTGAGTAAAGCTTTATGTGATCATCTTTTTGTCCTTTTTAAAAAAAGAAATTAGTACTGAGTTTCCTGTTAATAAATTCACAGATAAATGCCACCTCTAACATACTGATAAATTTAATAGGAAGAACAAGAGATTTAAGGTTTTATTGTTGCCATAGTGACAATAAGATTAAGTAGATATCTAGAGTTTAAAAAAAATCCTCAGAGTGAGATGAAGAGCAGTTTGTGGACACACCAGCAGAACTCCTTTGCTCACTGCTGACTAAGTTTTATCACCTAAGACTGCTTTTTCATCCCACCATTAAAATCCTATACTAATAAAAAGCTAATTGATATATGCTTTTCTGTATTTCAGGATTTTTTCTTTTTTAGTTCCTGACCAAAAGAAACAGGTTTATTGACCCTTTTGTAAGGAAAGAAAGAGAAAAGAATAGTACATTTTACCTTTTACAAACTGAATTGGATTTTGTGTACGAAACACCTGATAGAAAGTACTTTACAAAAATATTGAATTCTTTATGCAGCAGAAAAAACCAGAAATTTAAGCACAAATTTGATTTAGAAATCATTTCCCCACTATCATCTTTATTATTATCATCATCATCAACAGATGATCTACCAAATCTTTAAGTCGAACAGTATTCCTACAAGATAGGATTGCAGGAATCACAAAGAACAAAGCTCTTACGAGTCAAAATCATTTGAATATTGATTCTTTTTCACTTTATGTTTTTTAAATTGCAAGCATGAATCCACTTCCTCATATTTCTCCAAAGTTTACATCATAAAGGTTACTAACACTTTATTTGAGGTTCTGAACAAATTTGCAAGTATAAGACAAATTCACTAATTTATTGCCACTTATAAACTGCTGTGTTAAACCACTAAACACACTGAAAACTTGCAAAATGCAGGTGAAATTACCAATGTGCAATTACATTTGGATCACTAGGATACAAAAATATAGTTTATAAGCAGCACAACAAGGCTGTCAACTCCCCAGTGACTTCCAGGGACAGAGGAGGTCCGTAGCAAGCCACGTCTATCTGTTTTATCCTCTCACACTGCTGACCTGCATTTTTAAATCCAGACACTGGCACAGCTCTGAGCAGGGCTGTTCCAAGGACTCTCCAGAAACCCCAGCTCTGACTTGCCACCCTGCTCCTCCTCTCTGGGCAGCAGAAGCAGGGCTGCCATGGCCAGGATCCAGCTGTGCAGCTCAGCAGGCCAACAGCTGGCCCAAAGGCTGCAGCTGTCCGGCGCTGCCATACCTGCCCAAATGCTGCCTACTTATGATTACCAGCATCACTTCAAAGATTACTGTTTTGTTGTAAGCAGTGACTGCTAGATAGAAAGGGATGGCTCTTAGGGAAGCAGGAGAAGCCTTTTAAATCCAGGATAAACACAAGCACAATTTCAGGCGGGCGGCGTGCAACAGACTGAACACAGAACACCCACATCAAAGAGTTCCCAGGCCACTACTGCTCAGAGGAAGCATCATCAGTCCTTTGGTGAGTCTGGTTAGTCATGTGAACAAGATGTGCCAACTACAAGGGCACACCCAACTGTGAAGAAAGTCCTGTCTCAAATTTGATTATACATGTAGATGTTCATGAAACAAACTAAATAAAGTTCAGTGTCATTCTTAGCCTTAACATTACAATATTAACTCAAAACTCAATTCTCATGCAGTTCAAGTAGAAAAAATATTTGAAATGCCATATAGCAACAGAGGAATCATAATACAAACTCAATCTCATATAAACACAGCCAGATGGTTTTTAATAAACATTCAATACTTTCACTAAAGTTACATACCAGAGCTAGCAACAGTCATGACATGTGATTTTTAGATCACCTCTACAGGAAGAATATAAGTCCAGTACTATCCTGACTTTTCATCTGCACTCTACACCAATTTTATTTTTAATCAAATACTGATTTATTACTATAAATAGCACATTCTCTAGGTTAGACTGCAGTTGACTCTGATCATGCAAATGTTCTGTCCAGGTGCTATCACCTGTCTGAAATTAACACAACATGAAGCAAGAGAAAGTTAGCAAGACGAAAATTGAAAGCAGAGAGTTACGAGATGTAATTGGACAGGAAATAATATCTAGGAACAAGGACTGAAGTAATCTTGTCTGTGTGAAGATCATTATCTGTGGCATAGTAACCTATGATAGATGGACTGCCATTACATTAATTAACCGTGAACCAAGAAAAATGAGGTTTATTGCACCATAATAGAGGATTAAGTGTTGCATCTCTTGGGCACTGATATTCTGAGGTAGTTCATAATACTGTTTCAGTTTGTAGCCATACATTTACATGTTCTTACAAGAATGCCAATGCTCTAAAAAGGATGACGTCAAACTCCACACTTAGTATCCAATGAAGTTCAGTTAGTTAAAAAAAGGCTTGGATTTTTTAAATGCATCTCATTAACCTCAAGAGTTCTCAGCTAGGGGTACCTTTTTTTTTTAACCTTAGTGAACATGAGGCAGGCGTGCGTAAGGAAATGTGGCTATTTTAAGGAAAACCAAGAAGCATTCTGTAATTCCATTATGTAAACAATATATGATTATGTCAATCACTTCACAGATGCTTGAAGAGACCTAGGAGACAAATACAGTTTACAAATTGAAAAGCTGTATTATCATATAAAATCCACATTTTCCTTTAAAGTTTTCAAAATACAATGTTTAGCTAGCTAAGCTCTTAAAATGCAGATTCCGCAATGATATATGTATTTTCATTAACAGTTGTTCTTGCATCTACAGCCATACCTGTAAGAATAAGCCTGTATATGCATCTAAAGTTAATAATGAATCACAGAACCACAGCATATTCTGAGTTGGAAGGGACCCAACAAGGATCATCGATCCAACTCTTAAGTGAATGGCCCACATGAGGATGGAACCCACAATCTTGGTGTTACTGGAACCATGCTCTAAAAACATTAGGCTGAAGATACTGGAAAATGGAATCATAACTACAGACTGATGGATTGTCAGTGCAGAAATACTGCTTCATTTGGACAACTTTCTTACTTGACGTAGACCACATTCTGAGGTACCCAGATCACAGAAACACATAGAAGACAGGCTTCTTTCCAAGATCAGGGTCCACAAAAAAGGAGAAATTCATTATATATACACCAGTAAAATTACCTTTCTGTCAACATACAGACAGCCCATGATATTTCACATTCCTATGATCTGAAAGTATCAAGAGGCATGTTCTTAAAAATGTGTATGCACATATATGTATATATGCACATATTACTTTGAATACAGTATTCTATGCACGAGAAATGCTGCATACTGCTGCATTCCTTCTCTGACTCCTTTTTCCTCCAAAATCTATTCAGGATTAAATAAACTGTAATACTGAAACACAAATTGTCCATATTATGATTAATGCTCCACTTTATCAATAGAAAACTCTGGACTTTGGTCTTCAACCTCTTCTAACCTCAGCTGACACCAGCATCATTAGCATACTTCTGATTTTATCCCCACTCGAAAGGACTGAGTACAGCTGTTGACATGATTTGCTTATATGGAATAATTTGCATTAATTGCATCAATGATTTACCATGATTTATATGTGGTAGAGGGTGTGGGGAAGAAAAGTTACAGTAGGCAGATCTCTGAAAACGGTGGGGGGGTGGATAAGGGGGAAAGAATCACAGACATGAAAAGCAAGCCCACCCCACACAAACCTAAAATTACTTGTTCTCAGTTAGAAAGGAACAAAACACAGATTTGTAAAAAGCACACAAATACCTGAGAATTATGAACAGGTTCATATTAATGTCTTTCAAAATTACTTTCAAGAACATTTCCTTTGCTGTGTGGTACTTGACCTACAGTCAAGATTTGTAGTTTGGAATTCAATTATAACTAGGGTCAATGCTCAGCTTCTATAGCAATTTCAATAACATTTGAGAACTTTCTCCAAATACCCAAAATGCACTCATGCGCTTTGCTGTGTGACACTTACATGAAATGTTGTACAGATCCAATATCATATCCATTAATTTCTCATGTATAATGATGTATATTACACGTTAATTATTTTCTCTTACAATGCAGTACTTGCTAGCACAGAAATTGTTCTGAAAAATATATCTCTTCTCCAAACTCTAGGAAATGAGAAGATGAAACGTAAGTTGCTATTCAGATGTGCAGGAATTAGCATCTATTAAAATGTAAGAGAAGAAATCCAGTGATGCAAGAGCTGCATGCACATTTATCTGGACTCCATACACCATTACAGAAGGGTGTACAGATGGTTTACCAACAGTAATACCCATCAATACAACAGTTTACAAAAAATCTACTTCAAGCACTTTCAGTTAGCACAATTACACAGAACAGTAACATAAAATCAGCATCAACTAATTTTTTATTTTGCAAAAGGATGAGTGAAAGTATTTAATTCTTATTTTGATCCATAGCTTGAGACAAGCAAATGTAAAAATTTAAATCAATTCATCAATGAAAGGAATGTACAAACAGAAGAAAAATATTCTAAATTCTCCTCCTGAATTTAATGCTCAAACTGGATCTCAAAATCAATTCAAATCTTACTCAACTTTCTAATGCTATAGGCATTATTTCTTTGAAGGGTATATAAACATGCATTCTAATCCCATACTAAGTATGCTTACAAACGTGGATTTTACTCACATCAGGAACTCAAGATGAATTTCTTATATAAAACTCAGGGGTGTAATTAATCTCATTAACTTCAAAAAGTCAGTTACCTAACCTGAATTACTCCTTTAGGTTCCCTGGAGAGGCAGATTCAGCACATCTGTTTCATACCTGAAGGTTCCCCTCCTTCCCTAGTAAGTATAGGATTCTGAATGCAAGAATCCTTAGCGTGTGCAAGGGTAACTAAATTTAAGTGGGATGAATTCTACAGCAGGCAGCAGAGTACACACAGAATGGCAAAAGAGACCCAACTGCTGCTCCACGTTGCAGGTCAGAGTTAAAGAGAGGCATTGCTGCTCCCTATGGCCGAGGTCACTAACAGCACAAAAATTATATTGCATAGGGAACCCAATTTTCTCTTCTACAAATTACAGTGGCTGAAGCTGTAACAAAATGCATTTACTTTGTATTAATTATATTGCTGTCTCTTTTCTAACTTTAAAAAGTGGTAATTGGGATGTTTACCTGTAGAAAGGGGCAGACTTGGCCCACAAAACATCCTTTTGCCGTATGCTTTGTTAATTCAATTCTATAAATTGTGAGCTAGCGAATCCCACATGAAATCTCTCTTGAAAAAGCTCGGTCATGAGTTTGTCAACAGGTTTTCTGCTGCTAAACACCATGTTCTTAACACAGTAGTGCCTCCCATTCAGATATCAGGCCAAGACATAATGTACAAATTACAAATTGTTTAGGTACATTCTCTTTTAATAAGGGTATTATTAAGATATACTGCCACTTTATTACAGGTATTATTTTGAAAGAGTAACTAAGTGGACATCAGTACCACAGTAGAACAGACCAAACAAGGAGCAGCATGGTCGCAATTCCAGCTTGAAATAGTGGTGTAAAATAAACAAATATACTAAGGTCATGCATGTTTACCTTTGTTCACAAGACGTGTGCAACCAAATGTCAACAAATGCCTATGCTCAAAAGACAGCAAACATGCCTGTTAACTTTTCTATGCCAAAACAGAATTACTAATAGCTCAAACTAAATGTAACCCATTCCTTAATGATGAAATGTTTTCCATAACATTGAATTAAACTTCTTAATAGCATTAAATGTACACCTATAGCCACTAAGATGTGCACCACGGATGTGTTTCCTTTGTATTACACACACATGCACACAACAGTATAGGTTTATAGTCAAATGTTCCCAGCCACACTCCTGGCTAGCATGAATACTAGCAGTCAGCAGTACTGCACTTTCACTTTTTTGCACCACTGGATATTCAAAAACTAATTGCAGAGACTGAACTCACAGCAGACTTATACACTTTCCGGAGACAAAGATTTATGAACTCCAGCAGCAAGTATTTCCTAGATACCTTTAATGAATTTTCACTTGTTTTCCAGATTTCAGATAATTTTGCTCCTAGTAATACAAAGAGAGGTAAAACACTCAAATTTGTATAATAATGGAAACTTGAAATAAGCACTGACTCTAGTTTTCAAAAAAAACCCAAACAGGTATAGTACCACTTTTAATTGCTTGCAATTTCTATCCTATGATTCTTTTAAGCCCTTGAATACTTACGACAGACAGCAGGCCTTAAAGAAATACATGTCTTGATTTTACAGAGTTTCCTTTGTAAAGAAAAAAGTACAAGCATGTAGATGGAGAATTATACTAAGAGACATACATCATTTTTCCACCTCACAGCAACACAGAATGGAGGGTCATTATTTGGGTATGTACTACTGGAATAACAGGCTCTTGCAACTATTTAACAAGCTCAAAAACTTAGTTTCCAGTACTGAACTTGTACCGGCAGTGATTTACTATAACTCCCATTTACAAGTGAGCTGTGAGTTCATGTAGATAAGACTATATCACATTCAGTGATGTTCCAGAGAACATCTAAGACTTTGAAAAATACATTTTCCATTAAAAGACACTTGTCTAGCTAGCCAGCAACCCAGGTAAACACAGTATTGTGTTCAGAGAGTACACAAGGATCAAGTAGAAAGTAAAATCTAATCTTTTTCTGTGCTTATAGGGTTTGGGATTTTCAAAAACCTTTTTAGAATACTTAGTAAGTGGTTTCTTCTCTATAATTTAGGCAAACAACTCAAGGTGTTTTTGAAATGCTTTGCTGAAAAGGGCAGTGTGTTGAACAGTGTCTCAGTTTACAGTCAGCCTTCCAGAGAGACAGCTGCACCGCTACAACTACCATGGGAAGTAGCAATATCAGCCCATCATCAGTTCTGATTGCTGCCTTCCTGTAGACTCGGAGTCCCCTATGCTGTAGCACAGCACGAACTGTTCAACATATTCAGCAAGTCCTGCTTAGAAATAACAAGTCAGCACCTCACTGATGATGGGGTTTGGAGACAACCACTAACTGCAGTAGCAAACTCTACTCCATTCCTCAAATGTTTTTCAACTCTTCTTGATTTAGTTAAACATTAAACTCCCCGGGCAAGGATGAAAACAAATTAACAAACCTTACTGCAACTGCACTACAACAAAAATTCTTAAATTCACTAGATTTATACATAATTTACTAAACTTGTACAACATAGGAAAAAACAGGAATCTTGACAAAAGTTCTTAATTTCCAACACCTATTACAAACATAACCAGTTTAAGCCAATACAGCCTTGAGTTTTTACTACGGAAGTTGTAATGTACATAAAGAGCAACAAGTTCTTTGAAACAAAAACATAACTTCAAAATTTTTGAGTTCATTTATTTTAGAAGCAGCACAAGTATTCAAAAGTAAAACCTGATGGCAAAAACAGCTGAACAACAAAACCCCTACAGAATGAAAGCTATCCCTTTGGACAAATAAAAAACATATATTCAAAGTGAAAGAGAGTAGGTTTTGATTAGATATTAGGGAAAAAATTCTTTACTGTGAGGGTAGTGAGGCATTGGAACAGGTTCCTTCGGGAAACAGTGGATGCCTCATGCCTGCAAGTGTTCAAGGCCAGGCTGAACAGAGATCTGAGCAACTTGGTCTAGTGAAAGATGTCCCAGTCAATGGCAGGGGAGTTGGAACTGGATGATCTTTAAAGTCCCTTCGAACCCAGGCCATTCTATAATTCTGTTTGGGATGTGATTTTTTGCCTTAGAGGGGCCAGTAAAATCTGCAGAAGTAGTGAACCAAACTAAAAATCAAGAAAGCAGCCAGTAATAGGGGAAGGAGACTAGAACAATGTAAGAAAATCGTATATGGTAGAATACACACACAGTTTCCCAAAAAACACCTTCCTACTTCATTTAGCAGTTTTGCAAGTGTAATGTAAAAACACCAGATATTAAGTGCTTGCAATATATGACCAAAAATTAATACCCTTTTTATTTCTTTATTTTAAAAGATTTGTTCTCAACGCTCAAAAGTTCTACACATCCTCAAGCTCCCTAGGCTTTATGCCATAGAGAAAAGCTAAGGATGAAAATTTGCAGGTCATCCAAAGATCTTGCCTGCTTCCTCAATAGAAAAAAGTCCACACAAAATAGGCAACTGATGTCCTTCTCACACGCACACACTCAAAAGGAAGGAAGCACAGAACACACAACTCAAGCTTTCAGTCCAGCAGGCAGCAGATAGGGGGAGGTGAGTGCAGAGGGAGTGTGCTGCCTCCCAGCTCGCTGTGAGATGCTATGTGCATGTTAATGACTGCCATAAAAATGTGCTACCAGCAAGGAAGCCGAGCATAACTGCCTCCTCCCAGCCACAAAGCAGTGGCATTAGCTCAATGTCAGCTCACTCTGTCCCCTCACAGGTGCTTCTGTGAAAAGGCACATGAACTGAATAGTTGCAACCCTGAAGGGGAAGAATGCATTTGGGAAGGAAGGGACCCACACCCACTGGTTGCAGGACCAGGTCAAACTGCCTGCTGGCTTGGTTTTTTTGTTTCCTTTTCCTTTTGATTATGATAAATTGTTTTGGCTTTCCACTTAACAATTACCCTCAGTGAGGAAAAATCTCCATGCTGAACACAGCTATACATTCTGACACATCATTTCATTATTGAAGATAATAAAAGTAAAAAGGAGAACCAATACTTTCCAGCTCAGCATACCAGTTATTTGTTTTTGTAGAGCAAAGCCCCCAACCAAATCACTATTTGTAATTCATTTATCTGTTTAACATTGCCAAGTTCAATGCAAAGATGACATTTTGAAAGGCTGGGGTGAAGGGGGCCACAGAGAAGTGGAAATGGGTAATACCATGAATGTTTTCTCTGGCGTTTTTCTTTGACGCAGCAGTTGGTCCTGCACTGGCATGTAAGCACTATAATATTAGACACCTGGAATGTGAGGAATGTCTGATAACCATACCCTAGCACAGGGATAATTCCACAGCCATAAACCAATGATACGACCTTTGCGCCTTCCCCCGGAAAGCTCAAACACAGTGACATTATGAAAAGGCTTCTATGCGCAGTGTTGCTATAGGTGATTTATATGTACATGACTGTACACTGCTGGTAGAGGGAAAATGTTGTCATCAATTGACAGTACTGTTAAGAAACTTAGCTATTAGTTTTAATTCCATAAACACCGGGCTATTTTTGCAGTAATTTTAAGGGTTCCTGATCCTACAATCTCTGTGTGCAAACTTGACTTTAAAATGTTTTCCTTTACCTATCTTGTACCACTCTGCTCTTCATTTTATATATTTACTAACAAATATTCTTTTACAATAGGAAGATGTACTCTTAGGAATACTCAAGGTAAGAAAAGGAAAAAAAAAAGCCAAACCAAAACCAAACAAACCACAACAAATCCAATCAAGCATTGGTTTGCAAAATAAAAAAATGGCACAAACTCTGCAGTAATTTCCACATGCAGATAGGAGCAACATCTGTACCCAAAAGCTTACTGTTTGACAGAAGCATGATAAAACAAACTACAGGTAGAAAATGTCTATAGACTGGAATACTTTATTAGGAATTAATCAAAACAGATCCACTTATGATAGAGCATTAACTCATTCTGTTAATTTCAATGATTTGTCAGCTTGGTTGTTAGGAACAAAGTATCAAAAGCAGGCTTTATGGCATATTGTTGGGGTTAAATGAAGGACATTTTTGTATTGTGATAATTAAATATGATAAAGATAAATGTATTTCAAAGAAAAAACACAGTCAAAACCCAGAAAATTATCACATTTAATATCAGCATTGAAAGATCTTCCTGATCTCTAATTTTTCCTCTTCCTCCTTCCTGTAATTTCATATACATACTAGTCCAAATCACCCCACTACTCACCTCATCAGCTACAGAAAACTATTTTGAAAATTTTGTTCACTTCTACTGCAAACAAACCCTTCCATTGTATGGGACTTTTAGAATTACAGAGAGGACATTTAAAGACTCTCCTTGCCTAAATCTGCTCACACCAAAGTCAGCAGGAGCGTTACCAATTTCAGTAGCAGGAAACCTAAATCTGTGACAAGCACTTTCAAAAAGTACTATCCATCTGAACATCTCAGATAACCTCACAAACATTTGACTTCAGCGCTGTGAAGCACTTCAGCCAAGTATACCAATCATTCCAGAAGCAGGGAAGAGGGAACTTGAGTTAAGCATCCAATGTCTCTGCAATTGCGTTACAGACCTAAAAAGCTGCACCCAACAGGAGAGAGCACCCCACTCTGTTATTCTCAGTACTGAGTTCTTCATGTCTCGATTTCAGCTTCTCATCCAATCACTTGTAACAATTTTCAATGCATACTTCATTAAACATTCTGTGTTTTGCAGCACAATGCAGCTCCTGCAAAAAGACTGAGCTAGGTCAGAGCTCAAATGGCACACCATCACTTGGCCAATCTCTGGTCTCTGGTAAACTGTTTCCAGATGCTATAGGAGAAATCTTTAGAAGTGTATTAACAATTTTTTACATGGAAAATGAAGAAACACAGCACTGATTTTCTAAAACTGTAAGCAGCATAATACTGAAGAGAAAAAGGACAATATATTTGTATTTTAATATTAATAAGAGATCATAAAAAATTCTGCCAATCCTTGGTGCAAATGGTTCAAAAAGATCCCTCAATCTCAGCTGTTTTCACAGATGAGAAACTCTAGAAAAATCATTCTTGAGAGCAGAGTGATGGAAGGCAGGGGCTGACATATAATAGTAAAACTGCACAAAACTGAACTAATGAGTAAGGGCTGTAGCAAATGCTTGCTTCATATAAATCTAACGTTGAACTTAAAAGTGCAAGATAATGAAGTGTCTGGATACTGTAAGATTACAGCAATGTAAAACTGTAATTATAAGAAGATCTCAGATATATATTCTTGCCTACACTTAATCTGTCCCACTAATCATTTTAATATGAAGAACTCTAGTTTGTAATGCTTTTATTAAACTGCCCTTCTTTGTATACTCTGAGATGCTTAGAATATAGTGTTATATTAAACAAAATCAATGCAGGGTTCCTTCAGCATCTCTACTGTTTTTACATTTCTTTATTCACAATATTAATTGACTTCAAGTTTTAGATCAAATTTATTCCCAGTGGCAGTAAGGTTTGAGGAATGGGAAATATGTAACAATTATCCAACAGGAAACGCCTAAGTTTGCTGTGACTTCCTTCCCACACACCCACTCCCAGAAACTGCATGAAAAAAACCACCCCAAAACCTGTAACAGAGGCAGCAAATTTTCTAGCAGTTCCTAGCAGGAATACAGCACATACACAGTTTTTTGAAGCATGGCCTTCTATTGGAAGGAAAAATAAAATCTGCTTCTGCTTCTCACATCAAACTGAGTAAACCCCTTTCAAGTCAGCTATCCTTTTTGGTCCCCTTTCCCTGAACCCTTATAAGCCTTTCCTCTACTCCCAGCATATAACTGCCTGTCACACATCCCTCTTTACCAAGCATGGTTGGCACAAAGTTGTTTAGAGCAGGGGAAATTCTTCCAAGGCAGTAATTTGCAAAGATTATGAGGAATTCTCTGAGACACTGTAAAAGGGAACCTGGAGTTTCCAGATGAGCTAATGCTCCACTTACCAGACTTGAATAGAGCTGCCTACCTTTCCCAAACATGAAAACGCACTCCCTTCAGCTTTATTAGCAGTTTGTATCACTGCTTTAAAAAGATTATTCTAAATAATTACTTCAGAGAATACAGTACATATTAAAACCTTGTTCCTATTTGTGGTTGCTAATAGCAGGGAGCAAATTATAATTTCTTCAAATAAGCATACAAACATCAAAACAATATTCAAAATACACCTATGAGTAGGCAACAGCCATGTTTCACAAGCTCTGTCTTTCAAGGTGAAAGCATATGTGAGAAGGGGAAAGAAGATGAGAATACCACAATAAGGCTATTTCGCACATTTTCAAATTCAATTGTTTAAGCTGAAACTTAAAACTCAAAATTAAAGAAGAAGGTAGGTTATTTACAAAAATTTATGAGGAGATTTTGTACCACTGTACTGGACTAAGACACATCAATTATTTTTGCCAACACCACTGAAGAAGTCATTCAACTCCTCATGGATGACTCTTTGAATCAGCTGAACTTTCAGTAGAAGCCAAAATGCCAAACAGCTTACTTACAAGTTATGAGGAAACAAATATAAAACAAACCAGAAAACACCACCATACAATTTATATTAAACTGTTGTGTGATTACCCTTAAATATTGCATTCTGCTCTGGTAGCCCTTGTACTTTCTCACCACAACAACATGTTGAACGTAGAACTACAGAACAACATACAGAGGAAAGCGGGCAGTGGCAATCAGGGTATAGAATGCAACATAACTGAACAGGTTAATGTCATCCATCTTGGGAGTTGCTTACAGAGTGGGAATGCCAACACATGAAAGGAACAGGCAGCACTTACTCTGTTTCTCATGATACAAGAAACACACAGAGAAAGTACAGAAGAGGAAGCTCAAAACAAAGTTCTGCACAATGCACAATCATAGCTGGACCTCACTGCCAGCTCATTTTGTTGAGGTCAAAATCATAACTCCTTTCAAAAACAGATTTGACAAAAACTATAAATAAGAAATTCACAGTGACAGCAAATATATTCCACATACAACCATTTTCCTATTGGAGCTCCTAACCTAAATTCACTCATCTTCCAGCACATGTAGAAGGATGAATTGAATCTGCCTTTTCTTCCTTTCCCAAGGTTGTTATAAGTGCAAATTGGAATTCCAAAAGACAGAAACTGTGTCAGACACAGTACCTTGTCTTAAAATAAATTCAAAAAACGGATTCTGGCCACATAGAATCTGCTGATCTTTACATTAAGGATTAAAAAGACAACCAACCAACCAAACCAGGTGATACTTTTCAACATAGCTACTAAAATAGCAGCATTATTCTTTGGCAACAGAGAGGAACACATAATACACAAATCCTAAGAGTTAATATACAAAGATGGAAGTGAAGAGAATGTTTCCCAGGAGGGGAAAAAAAAGAAAAAGAAGAAAAATACTTTGGTCTTGTGCACATACTTCAAACTGGACCTTATTAGACAGTATTCTTAAAACTGTCTTACTAGAGAGAATATTGTGAGTGTCACAATTCATAAGCAAAAGTATCCTTGAAGTCCCTTCAGTGTATTCTTATTTAATACCCATTTAGTTATTGAACATTTTTATAATGAATCACTAGAGTCTTGCCTAACTTTTTTTTTTCTTTGCTTGTGTTGAATTATAGTCACAGAGGATTTTTTTTTTTTAGAAGTATTTCTTCAAGTTGACATTTCATAGACTTACATGAATCTCATTTCTGGCAAACAATATATGGTCAAATTTGAATTTTACTAACCATGGAAAGTTAACCTAGTCAAGAGACTAACAAGTTTGAGTTCCATCTTGAGTTGTAAGAAAGAAGTCATAGCTAGTCTCCACTTTTGATTAAAAACACGGTCTCAATTTTCTTCATCTGTGCTAGTTTTGCAACAGCTGCCTGCAAATCAGGCTTGACTTTCTTCAGACCATTGGTCAACAGATTGTATTCTATCTGGAAGCCAGTAAAAGTGAACTATTGGAGGGACCTCTCCTGTTTAACATGTGTATTAATGATTCGGAAAAGGTATCAGACTTGCCTATGACACCATGCTGGGTGGGAAAATCAACATAGTCAAGACATGAACATCATTCAGATGGACTTAGGCTACAGGAATGGCCTAACAGGAACCTTCAGAGACTCAGCATCAACAAGTGCAAAGATCAAGACTACCTCCTCTATTCTGCACTCATCAGACTGCATCTCAATTACTGCACCCAGTTCTGATCTTCTATGGCAAGAAAGACATCAGCAAACCTAACTGGTGCAAGTCCAGGGGAAAGTCACCAGGATACTTGGGAGCTGAAGCACCAAGCTGAAGCAGAGACTGAGGGACTGAGGGGTGTTCAGTCTGGAGAAGATGCACCTTCAGAGGGATGCAGCAGCAGCCTGCCCCTACCTACAAGGAAGGTTTTGAGATGACTGACAGGCTCCTTGCAAGGGTTGACATAGTGGAAGGATGAGAGAAAACAGACATAAATTGAAACAAGTTTAGGTTGAATATAACGGAAAAAATTTCACCATGAGGATAGGCATGTGGTGGGACAAACTAAATGGAGAAGCTGTACGAGAGCAACTCTGATCTCACGGCTCACCGTGCTTTTCACACACAATTTTCAAATCTTTGCTATTGCCACACTTCCAAACCATATGCACACACAGAAATAGATGTGTACTCACTCCTGCCTTGCTTTTGTTTCTTGGAGCTTAAAACTACATCATTGTGTAATTTGAGTAGACAAAAATAAATTTTGCCCCATCCTAATGCCGCACCAAATACTGCAGTTCCATAACAATTTAAGTTGATCTAACCTGGCTGTCACAGTTCTGCATTTCCTCCATGCTACATGTTCACACCTCTCCTCTGGCACTCATATGACTCCATAGTAAGTCAGTTCAAAGAAAAAAACTAGGAGAAGAAATTGAATTTTTAAGTTTTTTAAAATCAGTTTAGCTGCCTAATCAGTTCACTGTCAGTAAAAATGCCAATACGAGAAAAAGGGTGAAATCATTGGCAGTCCGAATTCAGAGTGGTGTGAATGGCTCATGAAACAATAAAGGTCCTAAAAGACACTAAAACCCTGGTTCTTGATGGAAATTGCAGGCAGTGCTGCAACATACATGATTCCATCTCCTCCTCCTGATTTGGCTATTAAAACAAGACAGATTGGACTAAGCAAGCAAAGCTGGAGAAATGCTTACCTGCTTTGTAAAGCGTTCATGTGGTAAAAGTTAGGAGGCTTACTGAGGTAGGTTGAGGGTTTTTTGGACTAACAATTAATCTTAACTGGTTGCTGTTGGATTATGAAATGCAAATGCATGGACAATTAGGAAAATTTCTATTTATTCTAATACCTTGACCTACTGGCTGCTTGAATTTCAAATTAGAATAATGTAAATCAGTTAACTGCCCAATCCTGCAAAGGATACAAAACTTCGCAGAACAAGCCAAGGAAATATCTACACCAAAGTCAAGGGCAGCCTTGCCTTGGACAAGGCTAGAAGCAAACTTTGTATGTGATTAATACTTTAGTTACCTGACTTCTGTCATGTTTGCCAAAACAAAATTGCAAAAATATTTTGTCCTTCTCTGAGAGCCTTTACATTAGCCATTTTGACTTTTTTTAGTCCAAACTAGTTCCTTGATGAGGCGTTCGTAAGGAGAGAGTTCAAAAACAATTTCTAATGACACAAAAAAACTACAGTGCTGTCTCAAATACTGAGCAGAGGCACTTTCACAGAAAAACAACACCTAAGCATAAACAATTGATTTAACGGTAATCCCCCACACTGTACACATCTTTTGTACTGTAAGAGGCAAGCGGCCATATAAGCAATGCTTCAATAAATTCAGCTGAACTAGGAAGCTGCAATTTCACAGACTTATGGAATTTCTTAGACACAGTATTTTTAAATGAATACTTCATAAAAATCACTTTCAGTATTTTGTTAGATGTAAAGTTTTTGTACAGTTTGAGTAATGAAAAAACCTCAGCATTAGCTCATACAATGGAAATACAGCTGCTCCTTGCCAAGATAACCATTACATCTCCATTTGCCATTTATTATTCTTTTAAACTGAATAGAGAAGATTGCTCTTAAGAGATAGTCCAGATACAAATCTCTACTATCCAATTACTTATGTACTCTCTTTCAATTTCTCAATGGAAGGCTCTTACTATCTCTCATAAATCAATCTGCATTGGTTGCATTTGTGAAAAATCTTTAACATAAATATTAATGCTTTGAGCTACTATTTTTCCTGCAATTCTACATAATATCCTTAGGTTCCTTTAGGAAATTACTTCATGTATCATTCAAGCTTTTAAAATAAAATATATCTACTTGAAGGCTAGGCTTCTGACTCTCATCCTATAAACATTAGTCATCTACAACAATTTCCAGAAGTACTGAAAAGTTTAAAAGCAGGCACACTGTAATTAAATAGGAGTCAAACTTCTAATCTGTTGAAATACCATTGGGTGTCTGCATGCATTTCAATGCTCTACAATATGCTATGTAAAGAAAACAAACACGAGGAAAATTAACGTTCAGTCAGAATGTGCATGAGCATGGAGTTTGACCTAACAAGAGGACAGATTTCCAAGCTCATGACAGTCCATGCAATTCTTTTTTAGCTTATCTGCAGGCACTCAGCATGGCTAAAGTTCTAATTCAGAAAGTATGCGAAAGTGTTAGGGAAGAAAGAGAGGATCATGATTATTCACAGTCCAGCAAAAATCAATTTTCTGAGTTTTAGACTCCAGGGATTCCCTAGTAAATTTAGAAGAATAAGTCGGAATTTCCTGATCTGGCAGATATAAGCTAGGGTAGGAAAGTATAGTTCTCAAAAGAGTTTTCAAAGGTGAGCTTGGAATTTTGCTAGACAGAATAATGATTGATTTAAATCAGCCATAAAAAGAGAGATCTGATCTTCTGTCAAGTCCTTGAAAAGGTAGAAGTTAATCATCAGCACTTCATGCTTGCTTAATGAAAACCCCATTCTTTTACATTTAACTCAAAATATTTTTAACACACTTATGAGTTGAGCAGCTCATGCTTTGAGTTGTCAGTATAACAAGCATCTCTTTTGGTGCCATGCTATGAAGAACTGAACTTTTATAGGTAAAAACAATAAGGGAGCAAGGTAGTGTTTTGAAATAAAATAAAGCATTTGCATTCCTTCTTAAATGTGAACTGCATAGCTTTTCACTGACTTTTTTCAGTACATGGTAATTTCATTCTCTCCCAACCTAACTTCTGTGTTTCATCATTTTTTTCCCCCTGAAGAAATAGTGGGAAAACTGCTCTTTACTAGAAGTCCAGGTGGAAGAGTTCAAGTCCTGTCTTTTTTGCTGACTTCACTGCTTCATGCCAACGACACAAAAAGCATTTAATTTTGCCTATCACATTTTCTCTCCTTCACCATACTGCTTTCTCTGTATTAAAGTCATTGTACTTCTATCATTTATATTTGCAATAAACAGATTGTAACAAGGTCTTTGGTTGGGGTTACATAAAGTTACACAAATAGCAACAAGAACTAGAGACCTCTACCAAATGGTACCAGAACAGTCTCCAGGTACCAGTGGAGAAACGGTACTGATCATTTCTTAACATTACAGAATTTCAGTAATTATGAGCATTTCTACGTCTACACATACAAGACATTCTGTCTAGAAGTGATTGCTGCTTTCAAGAATCCAATCATACCAGCAGACACCTTTTACTTGGAATCCTAATAAGTACAAAAAAGGCCCACCTAAACACCACCACATGTAACTTCTGACAATGACACCATACTCTTGGACAAGAAACTGCAGAAGAAATGCATGGCCTTTTGCCACAGAGACAAATAGAGTTTGCACAGTAACTATCAGTGTTATCTCATTGTTTTTCCATGCCTGGATTATTCTTCCTGTTGTCCCTCTAAAGCCAGCTGCTGGGAGATACACAAGGAAGCAGCAGTGCTCGGTGACCCTCACTGGCAGCCAAAGAATTAGTCTGGTTGATGGAGCATGGCAATCCACTGTGCCAGCTGAAAAAAGCAGTCTATGGCATTTTTTTGATTCTTTTACTGGGCTTTGGGAAGACAAAATCTCTTCCTTTCACAAACCTGACTAGGAAGCTTAATTGATATCCAAAGGGCCTTTACTGTACTGACATTTACTATGCTTAAGCTATAACCAAAGTCCTTTATAGATGGCCCAAATACTTATGAATGGCTGTAACTGAGAGTGTGCTGCAGAATGGATAACTGCAGGGACAGAAGGGACACAGGCAAGAAGATTCATGTGGCGTGATGCTCCTGTGATACCCACACCAGGCAGAAAGGCTGCCAAGTCTGCGTGTCAGAAGAGCAAAGTGGGACGGAGTATTGTTTGCAGAGCGTGATTTGCAGTCACTAGGTGCAGAATGAGGTAGAGAAGGGTCAGGGAAATCCCTCAGCTGAGGTTAGGGGAGATGTTTGTAGTCTGCAAACTCCCCACTAAGACAATACAAAGACTTGGGCACCCCAACCCTGACCTTTATGTCTTTGTTTCCTTCTAGTTTGCTGTTGTGGCCCAAAGCAGAACTAACAAGAACTGTACAGTGCAAATCATGCTCCTTCTGCCAGTTACTAACAAACCTAGTTGTGTTGTTAAGCTGCCAACAAGCTAAAATGTATTGTGGATTTCAGAGCATGGAAAAACATTGCATTCTCCTGCTGCCATCACCCTTACCTACCTTTTATTTATTCCATACTATTCACACAGATGGAGTGGTATATTCAAACAGGCTAAAACTCTTCATCACACTCCTATTTTCTGCTTATTCGCTCAAGCTACTTTCTGAATGTAAAGAGAAAAGATCAAATACTAGGAACAGAGGGCACTCAGGACGTGGCAGCTGAAGTTGGGAACTGTGGCTGATGAAAATCTGAGAGGAATTTAAGCAGATCATAGGCAGTCTTTGATTAGTTAAATGTTTCTGGTGGCAGGTATACCTCTCAATGCTATCTAGGGGACAATGATTACATTCCACAAGAATTTCTACAGCATTGTTTATTTTCATTTATCTGCTTTTCCCCCCCTTCAAGTTTTTCAAAATGATCCATTTTCAAAACTGAAAACTGGATTTTCCTGTTGCCTTGGATTATGGCAGCTCAGGAAACAGAAGTGGGATGCTCAGGTTCCTCGTCCATCTCGTTCATTTGGGGAAGATGGCTTTTTGATAACACCAAGCCATTCTGAGTCAGGAAAGGGATTGGAATCTTTTTCACATTCCTGACCACTACACTGGCTAACAAGCTATAAAATATTCCCAGTTTTTACACTCCCAAAAGAGTCTCTGACACAAATTTTTCATCAAAAGAGAAGAATGGAATGTTTTATACAGACTTATCAACACTGCAACTTCTAAAAAAAAGAAGACGTTTGTTTAAATATTTTAACCAACTTCAACTGTCAGTTTGTCTTCAGACATTAATTTTTTCATTTTTCATCTGCCTGGCTTATTAGTGACAGTTAATGAAATGTCCACATAGCACACTACTGCCTTATGGATATTTTCAATAAACTATTAAAACAACTTTGGTTTTGTACACCATTATGGATGTCACTTGGAGCTATCTCTATGACAAATGTAAATCTTATGAATTAAACAGTTTCCAGTCCATCAGCAGCTATTAGTATAATAATTATTCATTACATAATTTAGTACTTCCAGTGAAACAATGACGTAAAATAAACAGCAACTATCATTTGCTAAAGAAGCATTTCTGTACATCTTAGCTTGAAATGACATTTTTTGCAAACAAAAAATAAATTAAAGATAGAATTACTATTCTTCCTAAAATTGCAAGAATTTAAGAAACAAAACAAACCATGTAGTACAAAGAGGATTAGAAAATGCTAGGATCATCAAGAACCCCATGTAATTTAAAGGCAACTTCAAGATAGCCCTCAATCAAACCAAACATGTAGCCAGCAGGCCAATTCTTTCAAGTATTCATCCACAGGTAGTAATTTAAAAAACAATCACAGTGGTGAATAAAAGCTGTTATGATCTATGAAGTACAGCAAGGTGCCATTCAGGAGAGTTGTTTTCAATCATCCATCTCGCAAAGTGCCTTCTGGAACAAACTTTAAAATGCTGTCCCTTCCAAAGTCACATTTGAAGGAATAAGGAAAAAAAAATTGTTACAAGATGTTTCCAGTACATTTAGTAGTAACTTTAACGTTACACTGCAAATAATGTAGCCCACACAGAGGTATCTTTAATAAACCAATCATTAGATGTAATACATATTTTTCTCACCAAATTCCAAAATTCCAATTATTATACGTACATGGTAACTCCAGGGTGTTGGAGATCTATATCGATATCAAACAGCGCAGAGTTGGTTTTTAAAGTGACAAAGAAATTTAATTTCTATAGTTTTGCTTGTTGAATTGATAGCTTCAGCAAATTGAAGCTTTAAATCTTTTTAGACACTACTGAAGTGAACAGTGGTTGAGTTACTCTCATTACACTGCTAAATATCACTTAAAACCTCCAACTACCCTCACAATTCCCATTCCAATACAGCACATTTTAGTCTCCTTGTCCCACAGCTACTTGATCATCTAATTTGTCCTTTAAAGGCACAGGTGTTGGGGATTAAGGACTTCATGTTGGGTAGGGTAATAAGTACTTTGCTTGCATTTAAACAGATTACATCAACACTTCACTTTGCCAAAACTAGTATCTTTTTCCAAAATATGATGTCTAGTTAATTTGATGATCTAACACTGATAAAGCCACATTTACCCACATATGCCTGATAAAAAATGAAGGGAAGGAACATCTGGATGTCATCTGGTCCAACATACTGCCCAATGCAGGACAATTCTGAAATCAGACCAGGTTGCTCTGAGTCATGCCCACAACCACTTAGGGCAACCTATTCTAGTGTTTGTCCACAAATCCCAGGCTACACTGTCCATTTCTTTTCTGATGCAGTAAATAACTGCAATTTCATTTGCAAACATTTTTAAAGTTCTTCTGGGATGCAGGTTATATACTGAATATATATATTCTGTTTCAATATATTGAACAGTATTAATTCTATTTCCATGTTAATACTGTGGTTTCTACTGAAAAAAAAAATTATCAGTTGCCTGCTATTACTTTAACATTTGTATGGAAGACCAAAGTCAGTACTCATGTGGACACATTCTACACCTAATTTATCCTTAGTCTCCACGTGTAGGGATTGTCTTAAGGTGATTAATCGTTTCAAAATAATAATAACTTTTATAAAAAAAGGTAAATTGACTTTTCACTGATGCAGAAGTACTACAAGCTTTTGTTGTACTACGACCTTTAACGGAATTTTTTCATCTTTGTTCTTGCTGCTTTTAAACCCTTCTACTCTGATTCACAACAGATTTGCACAAACAGATCTGCAGTATGACTGAAGCGGGGGTGTCAAATGGAAGCAAAACATGGAAAGGGAAATACCTTCAGCCTTTACTAGCACAAAATTTTATTCACAAAATCAAAACTTCAGTCTGCTAGTCTCACTTCTCTCTTTCACAAATTCATCTGTGCATCAGACCACCCAAACTGAGAAGTATCAGCCAAATACTGACCCAATCTTATTATATCATGAACCATTTTATTCTCTGAAAGAAACGTATAAATGTTTTTACATGAACATCAAATATATCTCAATCAAACAGTTGAACTGAAATACAGTAATGCACTAATTGTTTCTCTGAAATGGAACAGTAATCATATTTTGTAAAATTTTGTTTGCTTCTTTTTATTTAAAAAAATAATTAAAAATAAAGACTGTTATTCATCATATAGACTCTCTGCCCACTCTCCTGTCTTCCAACTTAATACCTGATTCCTATCACTGGGTATAGTCTTAGGATATTACTACAGCAGATCCAAAAGTCTTAACACTAGAGGTAAAAAATTTGTCCCTAAATTGCCTCACTTGGACCTTGATGAGTTTGTACACAGCAGCAGAAGCTTATTTATGTTCCTTGATTAGCTCAGAATTCTATGGCTTCAGTGTAGACATTCTTGAAAAGACAAAACATCACACAGTATAGGAATGGGCACTTTGAAAGATTTTGCCATCCCAATGTTCCTTTTTACCTTCATCATCAAGCAATGTCAGGCTGATTCACAGCCAAAGGAGATCCTCCAAGGAGAAATAGAGAGGTAATTCTCTTTGGGTACATATCAACTGGGAAAAGTGTGGTTTCAGAGTGCTTCCAACCTCCGGAGCTGCTAGACACTGTAATGAAGTGAAACTTGCTTAAGTACTGCTCCCATCTCTCAATGCCAACTTCTGGATCAGCTGGTCCAAGAGAGACCTATGACCTGTTATGATCAGGACTACAGTTCAGGTGATCATGGGACTAGATTTCCAGGGTATGTGCTCACACTTGTGTTTAGATGCAACTGTTCTGAAGTCAGGACCCTTTAAGCTTCTTGTCCTTCAAAATTTTTTACAAGTATCCAATCATCTCATGTTTAAAGTTAAGTTCTAAGTTATTATGTAATCAAAATACCCATGAGGCCATCACCATCATCAAGGCCACGTGAAACCTTTCATGGTATCTGAATGTTACTGTGTTCATCATCAGTGCAACATCAGCTTTAAACATTTCTGCAAGTCTTAAACAGAAGGGTACTTATCACACCTAAGTAAAAAGAGGGCATTTGGACAAAGATATAATACTGGCCATTTAAAAAAACTTCAAATATAGTATTACAAAATAGCTATTTATGAGTGTTTATTATCAAAAGATCTGTTAGAAACCAATTACTTCAATAAGCAATGACCCACTACCTCAATAAGTTCTGCCACAAGAAGGATTCTTTAAATACTGTCATCCCTCAACATTAAACACCCGCAGTGAAAGTGTTTCAAGAACTTCAGTCAGCTGGATGAAGCTGCTTAACTAACTAGGACACCAGCCAAATTCAGAATAAAATGAAAAACAATTAAATTGATTAAATGATTAATCATAAATGTTGATCATGAGAACATCATTTCAGGGCATTTTTTTGAATCAGTTTTGTTGTTGCTGGTTTTTTTTTTAAATACTCTTCATACATTTTTTAAAATAGTAGCCCCATTAGGCACCACAACTTTGGCCAGAAAGAAGATACATTATAATTTTTCAGCAAAGCCTGGCTGAAAAAAAAAAAAAAA
>VZTJ01002478.1:1415654-1426886 GCA_013397795.1 Orthonyx spaldingii | reverse complement strand
AAAAAAAAAAAAAAGACACGAAATATCAAGTCTAGGAGGTTCTAAGGGTTTTGGATTAAAAGTCCCTAACTATTCTACATTTGTCCTCCAAGCTCATTTTCTTGCCAAAATCTTGCCTGGAAAAATAAAGTTTTGATGTCTTTCATGTATGAGCCAACAGCCCAGCCAGGTCCTGAATGCAAATCAGCAACCTGCTACAGCACAGAAGTCTGTGGCTCATTTTACATCATTTTAAGTCATGCTAGCAAGTGAGCCAGAGCAACAACCACATAAGCAAGCAAGAATGAAAAACCAAAATCCATAACACCATAATAATTTCTTTTGCTATCAGCAATTCATTTACCTTCTAGACCATAGCATCATTAATTTAGCTAACACACAGCTGCTTAACCAAAAACCCCCTAGTGAACTGAAGTTTGAGGTTTGGATCTTTCTCTCGAAGAGTAGATATAAAATGAGAGCCAAGGGGTTATCAACAAGAGAGACCAAAAAAACCCAAACCAAAAAAACCCACACACCAAAAAACCCCAAAAGAATATGCAGAGTTCAGAAACTTGAACATAACATCTGTTTAGTGTACATTAAGCAATCCTGCATACTAAGCCTTACTTGCTGCAGTAGTAAACCACTGAGCAGGCTAGCCTGACTAAAAAGCTTATGGTATTTGTATAGTTTCCTGCATCCCATAATATCTCCAGTCATTTAAATACTATTTCAGGAATGTCCTGTAGAGGCTTCAGATGGTTATTCACATCCATGGCATTCTACTATTCACTAGAGTAACTGTAAATGTGTTGGCAGCTCACTTCAAACATTGCAATATTTGCAACATGATGGAAAGAGGTCTTTATTCCTTGTCAGATTGCTGCCTTGAGTTGCATTCTCTTATGTATGCCCATTTACTCCTCAATGCTTAAGCCAAATATATTTTAAATATTTTATACTTCCATTCCAAATGATCCTTCCGCATGCTGTAGCCCACTAAAGCACCACCTCAGTCTGTCACTTCTGCATAAAACGTAGCTGGGAACTGCAAAACAATGTGGGAAATATGAAAAGCTTTGACAAAACACCTACTGACCAGCAACAAACCGACATGAAAACACAGAAGAAAAGACACTGATTTCTGGGGTTTCTCCACACGTCTACATTCCAAACCAATTAATTTATTAATCCATAAATTAAAGGGAACACTGTAACTTACTACAGAAGGGTGAAATTGGTGAAATTCAAGTCAGACCCTCAGAGATCACATAATCTGAGGACTATCCCATTTTCTTAATCTTACTCCAACCCTATGGACATTCTAATGCCAGTTTTGTCAATTTGGCACTGTTCATTCTGGATTTTAATACTAAATAGTTTTGTGCCCTATACCATAACTTATTTTGTAAATTTTTCTGAGAGAAGTCCCTAGCACTCCAAACCAGAATTCATCCACTGTACAATTCCATTCAAACTAAAAAGTGGGGGCTAAGTGCAAGATCTTTGCACTTCACACTAAAAGTCTCAAGTAACAAAAGACCCAAAATACCATTTATGTCAGATCCTGCACATAATAAAATTTTCCATTACTGGGAATGTAACTAAAATAAACCTCCGAAAAAATACAGTCACAAATAAGTTGCAATAATTTGCAAGGTCATAATTTAGAATTTATAACAAATTACTGTACAAGATGATGACACATTAAGACAGCACTAGCAGAATGAACTGAAAAAGACCTAGTTTTTCTTTTCTGTAACAAGTGACTACACTGAATATACATTGTATAGGTCTTGGGAATAGGGGGATCAGATTTGGATGGACAGTGGAACACATGAGAGCACATTTCCAAGAGGACACAATAACTTAATTAAGTCTCATAGAGCCCTTAGGCAGACCCTGACTTCTGTCACAGTTTTAACCATAAATTAAGAACACAAGTAATGTGTTAATACATTTCTATTGAGAAAATGCTTCCTACATGAAATCTGAGCTCCTAAATTTCTTAAGTCTCCTGAGTTTCTCGTAAGATGCTCACCATCTGTCTTCAAAAATAATTAAAAAATAAAAGTCCATTATTTCATGCTCTACCAAGAAACAATGTATACAGAGATACTTCAAGCTGGGTATTCACAGTGCAAGCCAGGACAGAAAAAATGTCTTAAAATTTAAATCACATCCCAAGTAACAACCCACATATGACAACAGAAGTACACTTGAGTGGTGGATAATCTATGAAACAATAATGTCACTTAGCTCACAAGGAAACTTTGTATCATAAGCATCTCTTACGAACCCACCAAAGACTAAATCTAAGTCAAAGAAGCTTCATAAGTGGTAGTGACCACAGACTATTTCAAAGAAGTAAAGTCCATTAGATACCACTACATGTCCTACTTTTCCCACTGCCTTTCCAAAGCTAAGAAGAACATCCAAATATTCCCTCTAGTTCATCTCCCAGCTGTTTCAGTCTTAGTGCACTATAAACCTTTCTCCATTGACAACTGGTCTCTCCCGTGTACTTTGCAGAACAGAAGCCAAAACCAGCAGCCCCTTGGTCAGGCTCTGCATCAGTCAGGGTACAGTCAGAACGGCTCATGGATATGAATCAAACCACAGGAGGAGACTGTAATTAGTTGCTAAATAACAGCATTTTTAAAATACAGTTAATTGGATAATAACAGCATTTCAAAAGTCTACCACATACATCTGAATCACATCTCTCTAATGCAAACTGGTTTTTAACCAACAAATTTTGCACAGGGTTACTTCTAAGAATTAAGAGTTGTCATAGAGACATTTTGTTAACATTGGTGAAGAGGCAAAAAGTCTACACAGACATTTTTTGCATAAACAAGAAAATGTGCATTACTAATTAAGAGACTAGGCTTTGAATAAAAGTACTCCTTGTCGATCAGATCACCATGGCCTCTCACGAGATAGACATTTCTGGGCTACACCAGAGTTTAACCATTGACAGTACTAGACAAAGGAAAAACACCTATCCCATTGCTTCCCATCAAGAATAAACAAATGTCTTTCCCTGACAATTTTCTGCAGTTCATCACAGACAGTGAGCAATGTTAAAATGCTCATTTTTTTAGCCAAAGTGGGTCATACCTCCTCTTCTGGAAGCATTACGAGAACGACACAGCAAATATCCTGCTCAGAAGTGTCCTAGAGAGTGACAGAATTGTTCCTCCACAGTGTGATCCCAATAAAAACACTGTCATGCAGCTACATGTCAGGGGACACCTGTGCTTTGGTCAAACCCATCTTGACAAGATGCTACTAAGACATATGCCTGCCACATAAAAGGCAGGCAGCATTCATCATGCATTGGGTGTATTTTCTGCCATATGGTATGATGTGCTTGTACACAACTTGCAGGCTATCAAAAGTTCATCTGCCACATGATTAAAAGCAGCTCCATTCCCAGTCAGGCATTCCCAGATCCATGAGGGAGGTAAGCTGTTATGAGGAAAGGGCCAGACATTGAATCAGAGTAATAATTCTTCACTGGTCAGCCTTAAAGTAAGCTATAAGCTTAAGTTCACTGTAAGCCTTAAAATAAGCTTATCTGGACAAGACTACAGTTTAGCACTTGAAAGTACTTTAAAAAGAAACAATAGGCGTGTAAAGTACTATTCCTTCATTAACAACAGGAGAAAGTTGCTAATATAAAAAGAATGTCCTCACAAAGTTTAGTTAAAATACAGATTCTTCTAGATCTTTCTCTCTACACCAAAAATTTAAAAAAATATTGGTATTTCTAGACACTGAAAGCATGATTACCAGATCAATCAGCTTATTATGGAAGACATTCCAGTAGGTTGTTCTTTTTGTTTTTCAAATAAAGATTGAAGTCTTATTTGATGAATTGAGAAAAATAGCACAGACATATGAAAGCAGGTCCAACCTGAAATATTGTATTGCACACAGCAAGAGTATACAGAAGTTTGAGTTTGCTGTCCCAAGACAGTGTGTCTTTACATACCCACACAATTACTTTGAATACAATGTGTATTCAGAGTTGAAGAGATAAAGCTGCTTTTCTTCAAGTACAAACAGTATCCAAGTTCAAAGGACAGCATCTGATCTTGTTCTATAAGATGCAAATGATTGTTTCAGTTGACAGAATAAACAGACAGACTGCCTCTAGCCCACAAGTCCTAACCAACAAAAAAATTCCAAAAGCAAATTAGCTTTCAAAAAGAATGTTAAACAAAGGGGGAAAGGAATCTCCCGCCCAAGAAGCTCTTCTAAAAACAAGAAGGTTGGTGTTATCAGGTAGGAACTTCACCATCATTAATGGTTTTGCACAGAAAAAGTCACTGGGAAGAGCAATAATATTCATGAATACCCAATATGTGCTATTTAAAAAGACCCAAACCCTACACCCACAATGCAAATTCCTTCAAATTACTCAAGAAACACAGAAGGAAAACCATAACTACTGTATAACTCCCCTTTTCAGCCACTAGCTGCTCCTTCCAAATGAAAGACAAGTCAATCTGTCCATACAGATGATGACCTTAAACGCATGAAGACAAATGGCTCCAGCTTGCTTCACACAATAAGACATTAAAAATCTTGAATTACACCATCATTCTGGTGAGACACTTTGCAGCAGAGTATAAAATACATTTTATGAATAATTAGGAACAAAACGCATCAAAGTCAAAGAATTTCTTATCTACTTTCATAAACAGTAGAAATTAGCTATTCATAAGCATATTGTCAACAGCAGTGCATTCCCAAAAAACAGCTTCTAATTCTGCAACCTTGCAATGACAAAATTTCTCTTCAACACAAGCTTCACAGCAACAAACATTTAAAAGGTCAGTAAAAAACTGCAACATCGTAAAGGTTTCTTGGTGACAGAAAACATATTTAGGATCAGGACATCTGTGACAGTTTTACTACTGGCTCACCCAGCAAAGATGAACACAAAGACATGCACAAGAAAACAATGGAGACACCCAACAAAAGAAATGGACACCTAAGATAATAGTTCCATGGCAACTAGGACTGATCTGCATCTTGATCTCTACAGCACCATTCTCCCCTTTTGCTCACAGCTCTGGACTTGTCTCATGGTTCACACTAGCATTAGTACCCAGTCAGCAACACAACACACTGATTCTGCGGGAAAACAATTATAAAAATAAGGGGGTTCATTTTACCCAAATCATCTCCTGGGGTCAGTTTTGGTGGTAGGAGCAGGACATGTAAGCAGAACCATGCCAGTCTAGACTCAGTAGGCTGCATTATCCTTCTGGAATACTTTTCTACTTCCCTTCCAGGTTGCTTAAATTCATAAGAACTTAAACACCATAACAGCATAACAGTTGTGGAATCTTAGCATCGTTCCTATTCACGCCTTTCTGAAAGTGTATCGTCATGGAAATATTATTGGATGTAAATATGTTTGTCCATTTTTAATCTTTTCCCATTACTTCCAGGAGCAGTAGTCCAGTTTTCAGTCATCTGTGTGATATATAAATTGTTAAATCACAAATACCTATAACACTTTTTTAAGCTGAAAAGAAATAGGTAGCAAGAAACCAAAACAAAAACCATTTCACAAAATTCAACTTATCTCTTGATGTTACAAACATTCATAAGTGGAAGTAGAGAAATCCTCTTACCATATTAGAATAATGTTCAAAGCACAGAATTTTAACCAAACAGTTGAAGACCGGTTATTTAACTGGAAAAAAATCAAGAACTCCTAATGCAATCTGTACAGATCTCTAAAGTTATAAATAGTTTTTCATATTGGATCTATATATTGACTCTTGCTATTTTCTTTCACCTGTATAACTTCTCCTAAGTCTTCTGTTGTGCATGACAACTACTGTAACACTATATTGTAAGTCAAGACAGGTTTTAATCAAAATAGCTCTAGTAAGCAAGGACTGCAGACATAGGTCTGGACAAACCACGGCCTGTACCACTCGTCCCACCTCACATACTAGGTCACAGTTCCTGGCTGTGGCCAGCAGCACATACTTTGCACACATAAGCAAATACTCTGCAGCATTTCCTGACTTGCTAACTTCACATGCCCCAAGATGAAAGACACAGTGCAGCTCTATCGCTCCCAGAGAAATAAAGAATAAAAGTGGTATCTTGGAGTCACCATAGCCATTCTCACTAATGCTAAAATCAACAACACACAGCTCCATGCAAATGACAGACTGGTTAAAAAACCCACATACACAATCACTTTGTATTTTAACACTGTCTGATGCTATCACAGCTATAGTAGCACTGCAATATTAGAATTCTACTTTACATTGGATAAACAAATGAAGATGTCAGAACTTCAGACACAGCCAGTCTCTCATTGCATGTTCAGTACCTACATCATGGGTTTTATTTGGAATAAATATTGATCAATTCAGTAAAAGCAGTCCTCAACCTGTCACTGAAATCAGAATGATATACTAGACAATTTCACACAGAGCATGTACATTCCTGAGCAGACAAGGAGGCAGGAATAAATTATGTGGAATTGGCATAAAAACCAGCAAATGATACTACAGGATGAAACAGGGAAGAAAAAGGCATTTGGGGAAAAAACTTGTTGCCCTATCTCACTACAGGATTATTGCAAACTGTACACCTTGGAGTGCCATCAAAGGATTTCCTACTAATTTTTCAAAAGAGCAAGTTGACCATTGCTTATTAATGTTCAAATGTCATAAAGTATGTTGAAACAACCATTTAACAGCTCCACACCATCAAAATATAAAAGCCTCACTCCCTCCTCAGTAACTAGCAAACAAGGGAGGGGAAGACAGAAAGGGAATGAGAAATGATGTGAGAAACCAGTGATGGTTTGCCATTAAATTCATTGTTAGCAAGCAGCAGTCTAAAGAAAGGCCTTATCAGGTAGTTGCTGTAGTGGTACCTTAAATTATCAGTGTTGAGGTAAGTACTCAAAACAGAATTAAGATCAATCCCTTCCAAACTGTAATTACTAACACTTACTATTTTACTCATCTGTCACAGCACAGCTTTCTTACATGCACGAAAGAACCCATCCAAACATATTTTCAAGTGTTTGATGACGCCTCTCACCATGTTATTCCATTTCTGCTTGCCTCTTATTTGTTACCTTTAATGAGCCCAGTGTCTTATATGACTTCTATTTCTGCTATGAAAGTCTTTTACCAGGCACCCCTGAGCTACAGCAGTGTCCAGGAACAAGACAGGATGAAAGTCCCTCCCACTCAACTTCAACATCAGTCCTCACAGTCTCTGCTGTTCACAGGAGAAGAGAAAGCAAGTTCCACTGAGAAGGTAAGGAATAAACTATCCTTCTTTTCTAAGGAAAAAGAGCAGGCAACATTTAATTGCTGAAACCTAGTAAATTTTCTAGTTCAGACAAATATAGCAGAAGTTACAGAATTCCATGCTAAAAATTGTAGTGTTTTCAACTCCCCAAAAGATGAAAGCAGCAATGGAAACTGCATACCCTATTCACAAAGCAAACTCTTTCACAATCTGTAAAGTTCTCTGGTTTCTGCACATCCAATGCTTCTCAAGCACTTTCTTGGTTACACAGTTAGCAAGTACTCTCGAAACATTTTAGCAAAAGTATACTATGAACTATTCCAAATGTCGAAATGTATAAATATATTTTAAAAATATTTTAGTCCTCAGTGGAAAGCGAAGTGAGAACAGAAGGGATAGTTTTGTTTTCATAGCATCTCATTCCTTACCACTGACAGGAGTGGGACAGGAGTGCAGGTAAAGATTTAAATGAAGATCACTTGCAGCTGCAGAATTTGTGATGTAGAACTCATTTTAGGCAAGCTATTAAAAAAAAATCATCTGTTTGAGTCAATGGTGATCAGCACTGTGCATTGGACTATTTGTTATGTAGAAACCAAGATACGAGAAGCCCTGAATTCATGGTAAGAAAACCAAGCATCATCCAACTGCTGAAAAATTCAGGTTACTGAGATTCCTATTTCCCATTTAGCTCTGCCTTGGTGCCTTACTCTGTTGGTTCCACTAAGGAGTATAACAATAATGAGGCCTACTTAAAATGTGTTGAATGATGGAAAAAAGAAAACATTTCCTTTTCAAATTCCTGTCCTGCCCCAAGCCCCCATTGATTATCAGAAAAAAACCAAAAAACAAAACCAATACCACAACTCACTATCCCAAGAACTTGAAAGAATTTCAAGGGAACTTCAAAATAGAGTATACATTCCTCTAACCCCTTCTTCCCTTTTCATCTGCTTCACCCTCTTCGGTCCATAGTTGTCTTTTAATATTTTCATCAAGTAGTAACAAGATACAATTGATACTTTGGGCTGCTTTCCTTCTTAAAATAAGCCAGTTCCAGAAGAACTGTCATGACCAGCAAGTTCTCAGTTTGCTGTAGCTTGAGGGAGTCATAAACAAAGAAATCACATCTATATATTTAGTAAGTGAAAATGGTACAACTCTCACATTCTTGCTTTTATGTTTCTCTTTCTCATTATATATCTTAAAGTGCCCTCTCTTTTGGGCCACCAGCCATCAAAACATATCAGCACAGAACAATAAGTGTTTGGAGAGAAAAATCAGTGTTGAACAGTGCAAAACATTAAAATCCCCTGAACTTCCACAACACTCCTAAAACACAAGCTAAGTCACTATTGCCCTTGAAAATGTGAGATTCTCTAACATCAGTGGGATTATTCAGATAAATAAAGTGGGCAAAACTGAACACTGAGTCCGAAGCTTGAAGTTGATGTAAGTTTTTTTTTTCCACAGCTGTACACAAAGCTATAATTATATTAACAGACCTACATCATCTAAGCAGTATCAAATACATGTACTATCACAACAGTCTAGAAAAGGACATGAGAAAAAATATTTTAAACAAAAATCAACCACAAACACAATTTTCCAAGAAGCTTTCACTTATGGCTCAACTGTCCTCTTGTTTCTAGATGTGAATATTTTAAACCAGTAACAAAGAAGTTCTTAGCTGTGCTCAAATACACCTGGCAATTTACAAACATGTGGCTAATGTCTCACAGCACTAGTCTCCAGTATTTGTATCTTCTAAATCAAAGGATAAAAATTATTCTAAAACATCAAGCATGACTTTTCTATGTAATCATCCAAGAAATGCAGTGCAACAACATCAGAAGGAATATTATCCATAAAAACTTATCTATTTCACACTTCTTTAGCAACGAAACATTTTAGAAGCCTGTGTACTGTAGTATTCCACAGGTACATCATGAAAACTTTATGATCTCTATGAGAGAAAATAGCTGGGAAAAAAAGAAGTCCTAAAGTATCACCAGACAAGGCAATGTGTTTTCAGTTATTCAGTTATTTTTTAGAATCCATTACCTTCATTTTGACAATCTAAGTTTTAGAAACAGCATGAATTCAGACTTTATTGTATTGACAAACTTGGAAAACTGCTTTTGAATTTTTCTGACAGCAAGCCCAAATTATGTCCTGTATGGTTTCTCTAAATATGTGGAAGATAAAATTGAATCTAAAGCAAAAGCATCACAAGACTTTCATGAATGTCTTTTCACTTTTTCCAAAAGAGGTCACCAATATAAATACAGACTGCAAATAGAGATATTGTAAATACAAATACTGTAAGCTGCACATCAAATGGGCTTGTCAGTCTCTCTTCTGTGCAGGCAATTCAGCTTCACAATTGAGCCATGTACACTAAAGCATGGATTCTCTTAAGTACCTAGGGCAAAATCCCTTTTTGTTTGTTTTGCATGACTGACACAGGTTAACAATTATTTCAAACACTGTTCTTCTGAAAAAGGTCTTTATAATCTGTAATGAGAACTAAGGAAATGAAGTCCTGGGATTGGTTTCCCTTTCACCTGTAAGATATTAATGAAACAATATTTATCCTATCCCTATAGGATGGCAAACACACAAGTGTTATGTCACTGTCTACTCTGTTAATGAGAGTAAAGACTCAAGTTTTACCATCAAATATGAATAGTCTTGAACTTTTCAGGACTACAGAATGTATTAAAAAAATTAAATTAGTAGTGCCTCATTGAGGCAGTATTACAAGTATACCCCATATGGCATTTTGCTTTACCTCAATCATACTATCTCCTATTCTGCTTCGAAAACACACATTTAAGGTCTAAAACTAAACAAAACTTCATACCCACTATTTCTAGAGACAGTAAAGCCAGAAGATTTATACTGCCTGCATTAAAAAAAAAAAAACCACCCAAGGAGGCCAGGTGTAATAAATAACATTGTCCTATATACCTTATCACCTCACTAATATTTACAAGGTAATTAACATGTTGTGAAGTACAGAAGAATTTAAGCATGAAGTTTGCCACTACTGGAATTTGCTGTTATAGCAAGTAAGACTGAGCAGCAGGCCTTACACAGCACATGATGCTCGTCAAAACTTCCCTCTGCAACTTGCAGCCAGCAAGCTTCGTCCACAACTACCTTTTCTAATTTCACCTGAGAAATATAAGCCAAGCCCTTCATTTATAATTCAGTGCTGCTTGTTTCATAAATGTATAATGTCTTTTAAAAGCTTTTTTAAAAAATATAATAAGACTGCGTTGTTTTCAATTGCAACATCGTGTTTCATAATACACACAAAGTTTTGGGATTTAATTACTTTCCAGCACCACTTCGGACAAAACATACATTTTGCAATAGGTATCTCGTGCGCCCGTGACCCAGCTATTAAAAACAGTTACTGAAGCCGACGCACAGATCCGGCATCCCTGTCCGGCCGGCAGACCTGCCTTGGCGCGGGGCACCTCCTGGCTGGCTGGAGCCCTTCCCCAGGAGTTTCAGAGCTCAGCCACATGAGGGGCAGCAAACACGCCGGGCTCCGCTGGCGGGGGCCGAGCGGATTTGGGCTCGCTGAGGCCTAGCGAGCACACGAGGCCTCCGGCAGCCCCGTCTCCTCGGCCGGCAGCCCCGCACAGCGCTCCGGGGAGCGGGGCACACGGTAGGGCCCGGCCCCGGGATGCTCCGCCAGCCGGGATGGGGGAGCCGGCCCCGCTCCGCAGCGCCCGGGGGAGAGGGAGAGTGCGGGCGAGGAGCCAGCGCCGCCAGTTTGTGAGGGACTCGCCAACTTCGGTACCTGTCGGGAACTCCCCAAATGCCAGCGACTCCCGGCCGCTCGGGAGGAACTCTACAGGCTTCTCCCTCCCTCCCCGCCCCAACACCAACTCACGCCACGGGCTTAGAAACAAGGCTGTCCGCGGG
>VZTJ01002478.1:1344150-1415557 GCA_013397795.1 Orthonyx spaldingii | reverse complement strand
CCGCCCGGGCCTCGCCGCCTCTCTGCCCGCGCACCACCTGTCCCGGGGGTCGATCCAGCTGGTCTGCTTGGTGTTGTGGTCGATGTAGAAGACCTTGCCGTCGTAATCCCTCGCCTCCTCCCAGCCATCGGGTAAGGGAAGCTGCCCGCTCCCCGCTTTCCTAGGCATGGTCGGGCGGCGGGGGTAGCTGCTCCATAGGGACAGAAAGAAAGACGGGAAGCGGGAAAAGCCCCGAGCCGGGCCGGGGAAGGGGCCGGGAGCGGGGGCTGGCGGAAGCCCGGGGAAGCCCTGTGCCGCGGCCGGCTCTCAGTCCACCATGCCCGGGCTGCCGCCTCGCCCGCGCCGCCGCGGGTCAGGGCTGCCGGCGGAGCCCAGCTGCCGTCTGGGCGCGGGGAGCCCGGCTGAGCCCCGGGCGGCCGCGGCCGCCGCTCATTAGCATGAGATTAGCATCCATCTCATCTGCATGCACATTCCTCCCGCCGCATTCCTCAGGGTTAACCCTGGCCGCGCTGCCCGCCGGGCCGGGCCGGGCGGGCCCCGGCCGCCGCTCCGGCACGGGAAGCATCCGGCGGGGCAGCGCGTAGGGCAGCACGGCGGGCAGGAGCGGGGAAAGGCTGCGAGAGGGGCCCGCCTGCTTCCAGCGAGCTTTGCCCGGGGGCTTGGCCGGCGCGGGCGCGGGAGAGAGACAGCCCCCCGAGGGGACGGGCGCTGCGGCCGCGTCCCACAGCCCGGCGGGGCCGGGAGCCCCGCGGTCACCGCCGCCCCGCGGGGACGGCAGCGCCCCGGCACGACGGACATCGGCGCGTCCCGTTCTTTGTCTGAGAACTTGCCGCGGCCCTGCATCGGGTGCGGCAGGAGACTTTGTCGCGGGGCACGTCCTGGCCCTGGGAGCGCGGGGAACGCGCCCCGGGAAAAGGCAGCTTTGCCGCTGCCTCCGTGCCCTGGGTCGGGGCGCTGTCAAGTCCTCCCTCCCAGTGCTTCAGGTCACGCTAACCTCCCTTCACGTTCTCGTGAACTCTCTCTAAACTCCAGTAAGGCTCAAAGGTTCCTAAAAAGGACCTTGATATTTGAAATATTTGAGTTCAAAATTAAATACAATTGGGAACCCTACTTTAACTATGGAAGTACCTCAACTTAGTGTCTTTGGTTATGTTTTTGTATGTTTGTTGGGTTTGGGGTTTTTGTAACAGAAGCACCAGTGAAGAGTATGTGTACTCCATGCATGCCCTGGACTGTTGTGGCCTGCAAGGCAAGCAGCTAAGTCGCATTAAGTATAGAAACCAGGTGTGAGTTACTGAGTGTTTATCTCTCATTTGCCACGGGAGAAGAGTACCCCAGGCTGGTTACCATGGTTCAGCTGATAGAAGGTAACTTAATGAGCTCTATTAATTTGCATGTGTATCTGATTCCCAAGATCTGGCACCAGAAGTAGAGCATCTATGGGGGAATATGACTCTTTACTTTAGCCACTAGGACTCCCAGGTAACTCAAGTCCCTGTTTCCTAGAATGTTTTATTTCTTTTCATTTAAAGTTACTGGCTTTAAGTAACAAGATTTTCCTGGGAGAGGAAGTCTCAAACCTAGAGCTCTCCTTTTTTCCTTTTTTTTCCTTTTTAAAGTCTGTTTATCTTCTCCATTATAACTTTCTAGCATTCAGCTCTATGAATTATTCTTCTGAGGCAATTTACACTTATTAGGTATTGGACTTGTTCTATGCATAACAAGTTTGTGGATTCCACTTCAGAGGCCACATATCTGACAAGCATTGAAGTAACTAATTTACAGCTAAGTCCTACTGTTGGATATGCTCCTAAATAGAAAAGTGTACCAGCAAGATATTATTTTAATTTAGGTAATTGCCAATCTGATACAGATAAGATCTCTATTAGTTTAGTCATTCCACTTGTTTTATTCTGCAGCCTTGTCTCCAAATGACCCATATGCCTCCCTCCTCCAGACTCTCTTGAAGATTTTGACGTCTGTTATATTAAGATAATGTGCAGTGAAATGACATACATGAAGTAAGGTCCTGGTAGTTAACAGTGGGGAAAAACTGAGCTGTCCTAACTTCTGAATATCCATAACAGTTGAGTCACTTAGGGAATGCAACAGGATCATTGCCTATTAAAGAGACAGATGCATTTATTTTCATTGAGAATATTAAGTTTCAATGAGCTGATTGGTTTATAAGGGCCAGTTTTCTTGTGGATCATTGGGAAAAAAAATCTCCATTTTTACTAAGCATTTAATTTGTGTCCTTTTAAACAATCTACTCAATTTTATAATTTGTTTATAGGTGTCATCCTACAGTGAGAAACTACATGTGGCAGTTGTGGGACAGGATAAGCTGAATTTCTTTTTTCCCTTTTAAAGGTCAGTTTGGATTATCAATAAGACATTTTGTTATGTAAGTTGATAAAAAGCTGTACAGGATATACTTTTCTTTCTGAAACCAGCTGCCAGTTACTTATCTTTGGCATTAACCAGGAGCTTTTATAACAATGCAGCCTTTTTCATCTTGAAAAAGCAGGCCTGTTATACAGCAGCACTCCTGTTCTCCTAGTCCCTAAATAATCCACACAAAAGAAAGTATAAGATTAGAAAATCTGTAATACCAAGATAAAACTGAAACATCATTTGTGTTAATGCTTCCTCTGAAGGTAGTCATATTAATACTCAGTTCCTACTCTCTGTTACCACCAAGACAGCTAGAGTGAGATCCACATGGATGTGGATCTGATTTATAAACATCTTTACCAATGTAATACTTCTCATCAGAAGACATCAATATTTTAATTTGCACAAATAAATGGAAATCGTTGTTCTTAAATTTTGCAAATAAATACACTGAAGTCATTGCATAATTGTCTAATTTTTATATATGCGCATGTGTGTCTGTATACAGATGTGCTTACACTGAAGTATAAACTGCTGTATGGTGTTAGGCTCTCCCCTTCCTCGCTCTATTTTCCATTGTTTGAGTACTTCATTATGCTTGCATCCATAGTTAAAGTCTACAGTCCAGAACGCCAGTTTAGGACTACTAGGCATGACAGTATTTGAAGTCAGATGGAGAAAAAGTAGGTGTTATTTATGTAAATAGACCTTTAATATTGCCAGCGAGGACATATGGCTTTTTGAAGGTGGTTCTTCAAGTATGCCTCCTGCATCTCGACTGATAACCTGCCCAGAATGTTGTGCTGACATTGTCAGCTGACAGCATACCACAGATTGTTTGGCTTAATTGCATAAGACAGCATAGTTCAGAAGATGTAAGTGTGCTGTATTCAAAACACAGAATGGTGCATATGAAGGAGGTGTCCAAAAGCATGGAACAGTGTAGCTATGACTTAAGTATCTTTCAGAAAGTATGATAAATAACAAGATGTAATCAATGAAAAGGAGCTAATCATTCCTATCTTTTGCTTTGCATATGCATGTTTAACTGGCCTGAAGAAATTCCTGTGGTAATTAATACATAGTTAAAGGATTGCGCTAAAGGAAATTAGAATCATAAGTATTTTGTGTCAGCTAGAAGAAGAAAAAATGTCTATGTGAAAATTCAGAAAGTGTGGAAATGGCTGTATCCAGAAAGGAGATCTTCAAAGGCACATACTTGGATGCTGTCACATAACAAGAAACATACCCACTCCAGTCTTTACTCATGTAGTTAATCTCCTGATACTCTCTGCTTGCTTCTTCTTTCACAGTAAGTCTGTTTCTGGACTGACTGTGATCAAAAAAGGTGTGTTTGTACCTTGTCCTTCCCTAATAGGAGACTCCCTTAGTTTGATGATCCACTAGAGTGTCATCCCTGGTGAAATGTACAGCTGTTACAGCTCTAACTTGTGCTATCCACAAATGGCTCTGAAGCAGGAGCTGTAGCAGTCTCCCTGAAAATCTCCATAGTTCAACTTTCACTGCTTGCACACAGAATTTGAGTACAGTTTGAATTATGAGGTACAGTAACAGAATTAATTTTTAGAAGCATCTGACAAAAATGTTTGAAAATATATATTGGTTATGTTGGGTTTTTTTTAAACACTTAAACCACCAAATAAGTACAGCGAGTCTGACTTCCGTCACATGTAGCTACTGTAGAACTCTAAAAAATTATCAGTATTTTCAGCATTATGAATATTTGTTTGTATAACAACAGGGCATTTTATCTGACAGCTATGTTTTCAAAGAAAAAAGCACATACCAAAAATTCTCCCTTATGCAGTGAGATTTTTAGTTTTAAAAAGTGTTTAAAAAGTTCTGTAAAGAAAAACTGTGTACACGCATGAGGGAGGAAAGGCGGAGGAGTGCTGCTTTAAATGTTGTCAGCTTCTGATGCATGTATACATCTGAGAGTAAAAGATCTTTGAATAATATTGTTTCTGGTTGAATTTATGATGAAGCTCTGCAGAATCAATGGAGCCAGATAATGTTTATGCTCATCCAGCTTTTCTTGTTATTCCAAAGCCTGTTCTCTTCACTTACATCCAATTGGACAGCTTGCTGCTCAGACAGTTCTACAAAGATTTCCCAGAGTATCAGTGAAAAAAGACTATATCAGGTTCTGCTTTATGTACTAGCTTTTTTTTCCAGAATTTTGGCCTCTTTTTTTTGCTTTCAGGCATGCACAGGAGAAAGTACTGAGCAATTACATGTTTTGAGTCAAGACATACTATAAATCTGAAAGTAAGTGCAGAGAAAGATTTTCAATTATTGTTAGTCTGATTAAAAGTTTAACGTAGAAAATGAAAACTTTAGAATGGGAATGGTGTGATATGAGCTTTTCCTCCGAGTTAACTATGGAAATGTGAGCAACCTTTTCATGGTAAAATCTTCTCAAACTCGCTCCAAGTTGCTCATTAAATTGACTTAACATTCAATTCTGTTAAGTCTGATTCATACTGCTGAAATTTCTGCGGACAAAGAAAAAATAGGACAGAGAACTTTTGTTGTTCCAAACCCCCTAGGACTGATGAGGTCCAAATTAGTGTCTGACACATATTCCCAAAAAATTCTTGATGCAGTCTTGGTATTACATCTCCCATAGTAACAGTCTCACTGTATTGTTTGTGTATTTCTGCTACCTGTGCACACATTTAGGTTTCCTACGTTTCGTCATATTTGTGGAATTACACTGTCTCTTCACTGCTGCCTAATGGCTTTGGAAAACCACAAAGCATGTCTGGTTAGCCAAGAAGGTTCCCAAGAGCCTGGTCTTCCCTTTTGGCCACATATAAGGAAGAAGCCAGCCAGCAATAAAGGGTTACTGCTCATTGGCATGAAGGGAAGAATGGAGGAATTTCTCAATAACAGCTCCAGTTAATTTCTTCAAGTATTTAAGATATTTTGTCAACTAGTGTTTGAGTTCACAGGTTTACAGAGCTAATGCTTTTAACAGTAGTCCCTCTCTACTGGTGCAAGGAGTAAGTGTGCCCACCACAGCCAGAAGAAAGCACTTGGTGTATATGCTGTGTTGTATCTAAGGGGGGAAACAGATGAAACAAGTAGTGTTTTAGCAATAACATTTTGAAGTATATTTCTTCTCTATATCATCCATGTACTTTCAGAAACACTGTGCAGTGAATGAAGTAGACTGGGCTAATAGAGTATTTAACACCTGCAAAAGAAAAAACAATTCTCTGACTGATGGAGAGGCTTAGGGAACCTTTCTTCTAACAAACGAAAAATTGTATTTTAAATGCAAAGAAATATGGACTTGCCAAGCTCTAATAACAAAAAGGTGCTTCTTTTCTCCTTTACCCACTTTTCGTCTCTTCTTTCCCCTCAAAAAATACAATTTCTGTGCATTAATCGAAAGTATTTTGATGTCTGGCCTAGCCAACAACAAAGGAACTTCAATACTATCTTATTGCCAAGTGAAGCTAAAAACCATGCTGCAAAAATAAAATCAATCTGTGCAAATTTATAGGAAAAAAAATGGGACTGGTGCATCAATACCAAGATTTAGTACTTCTAGACTGCTAGAGATGTTGCTGAATTATATGAATCATTCCATGGCAATTTTCATTCTAGTCTGGTTATCCAAAACCCAGAATCCAAATGTTTGCACTTTTTGGAGGATTGAAACTATATGAAGAGCACAGCATGAATTATTATGTCCACTTTTCAGTGGACATCAAAAAAAGAATCATGTCAAGTGATATGATGGAGTAAAAAGTACCTATATGAAATAGGATGTGGGGTGCACTCAGCTCCTGAACTGAATCTATTGAACTGAATTTTGTCATTTTTATTATTTCAATATGTGGTCTCAGAAGTGCTTGGGATAAGCTTCCTTATCACAAGGAAAACATTATAATTCATACAAAAATTATTTTTTGGGGAATCTTATTCCCAGGTAAAGTATGTATAAAAGTTATCAATTCCATATGGTCAAGCATGCTTTATGAAATGCTTGTGTCCACATATAAGACACATGACAATATTTCAATAGTTCTCGCCTTTGAATTTCTTTGTGGAAAAATGTAACAAAAGCATAAATTTTAGTTAGCTGTACTTGTGTGTTCATAAATGAAACACACTAATAAAGAAACAGCTTCCAACAGCATAAAAAGATTACACTGAACAAGAATTAAAAATATTATTAATCTAGGCAAAGTCTGCAAAATTTAAGTGTTAAATAATGCATAATCCTTGGAGTATGAAATTTCAGAGCTGTTGCTGATAACCAGCTGTTCTGGAAAGGTGAAAAGAAAAAGGTTTATAGTTGATGCTTGTACCAAAGGAATCACAGGATTATGGGATGATGGAGGTTGGAAGGATGTCATCTGGAGGTCATCCTGTTCAACCTGATTACACAGGGCCAGCTAGAGATGATTGCCCAGGCTCATGTCCAGGCATTTTTTTAGTATCTCCAAGGATGGAGATTCTCCAGCCTCTCGGGGCAACCTACTCCACTGCTTGGTCACCCTCAAAGAAAAAAGGTGTTTCATTATGTTCAGAGGGAAACTCCTTTGTCTCAGTTTGTGCCCATTGCCTCTCATTCTGTCACTGAGCACCACTGAAAAGGGCCTGGCTCCATCTTCTTTGCATCCTCCCTTCAGGCATTTACATACATTCATGAGATAAAACTGAGCCTTCTCTTCACCAGGCTCAAGAGTCCCACTCGCTCAGTGTTTACTGATATGTGAGGTACTCCAGTCACCCTTGTGTGGTGCTTTGCTGGTGTCTTGCACAGGGAAGCCCAGAATTGGACCCAGCATGGAGATGTGGCCTCACCAGTGCTGACTAGAGGACAAGGATCACCTTCCTCGATCACCTTGTATCACCAAGGATCACCTTGGCCTGGAGCATGTACTGGTGCATGAGGTTATTCCTCCCCAGGTACAGGACCTTGCATTTTTTTTTTGTTGAACTTCTTGAGATTCCCATTTGCCCATTTCTCCACATCTTTAAAGGGTACAAAAGCTTGCTACGTAATTCAAACACACCAAACCAAAGAAACTGTTGAACTGCAAACTGGCTGCTTGAACTGTAGGCCAGAGGTGCCCCTGCAAGCAGGCGACTGGATGTTTGGAGTCAGTGCTGCTTTGCCTTTAGTCTCGCTAGACAATCAGAACAAGTGATAAACTGTCTCAAGATTGTGGTCTCTGCAGCTGTCAGTGGTGTTGTGGATGTCATCACTCATAAAAGACCTTGGTTCTTCTACAGAAGTATTAATACGTGACTGTACAACTCAATACGCCACCTTCAGCAATTGAAACAAATCGAAGTGTATGTGGGTTAATATAAAGAAGAAAAATAGTGTTTTCCAATACTAGTTCAGAAACTCTCTGATCACTTAACACTGACACCTTTTTTCCCAAACGTAAATGTGAAAGAAGTACAATACTCTTAGGCAGCAGTGTGCTTCCCACGCCAGGAACACAGAAGCAATAAGTTTGGGCATTTCTTTTAGATTGCAGAATTAGGCCTTCCACCCCAAGGAAGTAAAGTGGAGTGTATCTTCAATATACGGAATGAGGTACAGCTTCAATCTGGTTTCACTCCCTATACTTAAACCAAGACCCATAGTAATTTTTGATATATCACTGATGATCACTGTGCCCCTCCATGTGTACTGTCATACCTACAGCAGCCTTGCTGCTCCCTTCTCTGGAGGATCCCCACACCCTACTTCTTGGAAGAGTCCTGTAAGTGGCTGTAGTCTCTCTCTACCTGTTGCTGTGCACAGGCGGCAAAGGACCATGCTGCCAACAGTGACATCTGCTGTTAGAGCCAGTGGCTAGGCTTGCCATTCAAACCATTCCACTCAGCCAGAAAAATAGATTCAAAGCCAAAACAGGAGTACTTAGCCTGAGTTCTGCTTGGGAAGGGCTCTGAGTGAAGAGGAATACGCTGCACATCCTGCAGTGGCCTCAAAGCAGCACCAATAGCCACACTAGCAGTGAGAGCTGGAAGAAAACTGTATAATTCCATAGAGTCCAAGGAGCGTTTGGACAGTGCTCTCAGATGCATAATGTGATTCTTGGGGTTGTCCTGTGCAGAGCCAGGAGCTGGAGTTGATGATCCTTGTGAGTCTCTTCCAACTCAGCTTACTCTATGACTCCAAGAAGCAGCAACTGGAGTTTGAGGGCTGTTGACACCCTTCCAATTGGTGTACCTTCTACACTGTTTTCAGAGAATGAGCTGTTCTCAAGCTACATGTAACATCACTAATCACAGGTGCCAAGATGCTGTTAAAAGAAAACAAAGATCTGTCCAATTAAAACCATATTTTTTCAATTTTAGATGGTTTTCATAGATCATGGGCAAGCTAACACAAGCTTTTGTTTTATGTTGGGAAGAGGAGGCAAAGAAATACCCTGAGGCAAGGAGAAGATAATGAGTTGTTTATGAAAAGAGATTTCCTTGAATCAAGTAAATCCTTAAAAGAAATGTTTCAGAAAACAAAAAATCACAAAAATAAATTACAAAAATCTTAAAAGCACATTTTGTGTCCATAATACCACATGAAAGAGTTATGCTTTTATGTATTTCTCCTTCAGAGCTCTTTTGTGAGGTATCAACATAAATGAAGAAGAACTGAAAACAGATAAAACTTTCCACTGTAATGAACTTGCAGTGCTGCTCCTGCCTGTTATCCTGTAAGGCAAGAAAGAAAAAGTAGTGGTACACTGCCTTTTAATGCAGCAGAGTTTAACCTCCATTCACAGTATTCCACATCTGTGGAATATACTTCTCCAGGAGTCTCATTTTAATAATATATTCTAATCCATTAAACTCACTCTGGTGAGCTTGCAGTGAACCGTGACATTTCCAAATCAAAGTAAAAAAACAAAAAAAAACCAACCAGACTGGAAAGCTAAAATTCTTTTTCATAACCTTTCACTTATTTACAGAGGATTTTTATGTTTAAATACACAAAACCATTATGACAGAATAATTACGATGTTTTGTCATGTCATATTTTTTGAAACTGTGTCAAATACTGAACTGAAGGACCTGCAGAAAACTTAAGAAATAGCAAAAGAAAATAAAACCAAAGCCAAGCTATGATGGATGAAAGACAAAGCGTAATGAGCACGTCAACACTTCATTTTCTCTGCTGCTGTACCTGTCAGTTGATACTTCTACTGCACCAAGTGAAGTCCTGTAGTCCAATGATTTCAGTTCTTAACCTGATCCCATATTCCAAATGGCATCCAGCCTGGGTACAGGGCAAACAATGTCAATGCCAGGGTATGACAGGGCTTCTTCTCCTCTGCAAAGCCTTGCTTTTCCTGACCAATGCTGGGATATAATCTACATGGATTGTTACACATTATTTCTGAAATGTGAGATTATCTCAATGTGTAGTTAGACTTTTAATGTGTACTTGTATAAGCAAATTCTAGGACAAGTCACAGGAGCAGACTTTCTTGAAAGGAAATATGTAGCAAGTAGGAAGAAAACTACATTGCTGAACTAAGCAAGGATAATTGAATACCAAACCCAATAGGAAGGTTGCCTTCAAATGATTCCAGGAAATTCAACAGCTGAATGTTAGTAACCGTTGAATTTTTAATTGAAGCAAGTCAAGCAGGGAATTTTTGCATCCTAAAATAGCCATAGATTTTAATTTATATATACCAGAATTAAGCATAGCTATAACATTTCCATCTCAGAATTCTTCACTCTTGTATTTTATCAAATGTGTTTAAATCTCATCCTGAGAAACTGAAAATTAATATTTTTATTTTGCGAGTGTACATAATATGATCAAATAACTTCTTAATCTCTTCTTTGGTAAGTTTTCCCTGTAAAGCCCACTTCCCAGTCACTTAATAATTTTCATTTCTCTCTTCTGACTCCACTCCAATTAAAGGAGCTCTTTTCTGTTTGAAATGTCAGAAATAGAACTAACTCCCCATCAGTAGTCACACTAATGCCAGACATAGGGATAGGAAGCATCTATCCACCTCTGATACAGTTTCCATTTTATTTTTGTCGTAGACTGGATTAACTCCTTCTGCTATAGTACCTCATTGGGACGAACTTGTGTCAGAGAATTGCTGCTGTGACTGCAGCTCTTCTGAGACAGATTCCCAGGACTAAGGACACCCTCCTCTACTGATAACCTGCGCACTTCTTCCCTAGATAACACAATTTCTTTTTGTTTTCCTATTGAACCTCTATTGTTTACTTTTGGCATCATATTCCAAAGCTCAGCCCATTCCAGTGCCATCTCCTGCTTTTTCACAATTCCTGTCAGAACAGGAAGTATTTTATTAGCATAATTTATTAATATTTAATGTGCCTTTTGCCCAGCTACAAGACAGAAGTATTTCTTGACCATGTCTGCCTTTTTTTTCTCTACATTATGTCTAATTCTTTTGTTGCTGTCCATGAATGGAACAACACCTCTTGTGATACCAGAAAGTGAAAAACTAAACTACAGAAAGTCAAAATGCAGGACTCAAAGAACATATACTACCACCTTCCCCAGGGGTATTTGGGTGTTTTGAAGCTACCAGTCTGTGGCATTGGAAAGCAGCAGACCCTTGGTTTCTGTAGGAGCAACACCTGGACCTCTCCGTCCTACTGAGAGCACTAGGAACAGTAGGAGGTTTTTTGTCTCCTAGACTGTAGAAACGGGCCCCAGCAGCCAGGCTGTATTGATTCACTGAACAGGCCTGGCTGACTGCATCCTTATTCTCCCACAATCAGCAGAGCTTTGGGTAGGGAGGATTCTGTCACATTTCTCCTCTTTCAGCAAAGCAGACTAATAGGACTTTCCTTATGGCTCAAGGTTTCTGATTTTCTACAGCCACAGGCAGACATTACAACAGGGATTAAGCATATCATAATCTACTTTCAAATTTCTTTGCAAACCACTAGCCCAGGTACTTGAGAAATACTGATCACTAGCTGATAATTTTGAAATCATAATCATAGTCATAATCATAATCATAGTATAGTTTGGAAGGCTCTAGTGTATGTCTAAAATGTATGTAGGAAGGGGATGAATCAGAAGCAATTATGTTAATACATTATTATACTCAATAAATCAGATTATTATTATTATTATTAGTCTTGTTGTTGTTGTTATTATTGTTGTTGTTATTATTATTATTCCCAAGTTTATATTATTACATCCAGAGGGGAAACAAATGTCACAAGCAGGTGAGTAAAACGTTTTTCCTGGCAGGATCAAACTGTGTGGAGCTAGAGATCTACAGTGTTTCAGAAGGCTTGAGGCACTTTCAGAATTCAGTCTTTCTAACAGCCTACGCAGAAAAGTTTCAAACCTGTTTGCATGCTTAGATTTAAGATCACATGTAGATAACAGGTCACATACGTGCAGGTACAGTACAGCGTTTGGAAGAGCTGAGTCTTGCAAATCAGCAGAAGCTTGGAAACTTAGCAAAATGCAAGTTTAAATTGCAAAAATAATGGTAAGCGTATATATGGATAATTTAACAATAGATTAGGTTTTGCTATCCTCTGCTAAGAATGATACCTTTAATCTCCTGCTGCATCCAAACATTTATTTGACAAACGTAAGCACGATTTTTTTCATAAATATTACAAAAATTGTGCCTCAAATAAAAATATTGTTGCCATGGGACAAAACTTTAGATAATATATGCAGAAGTTACAGTAGCATCCAGGAGTTCATATTTTGTAGCTATTTACATTAGGGAAAACCTGTATTAACAGTTAGCATTTTTTTTCCTCAGCAAAGTGCTTTCAGAATGTTTGCTAATTAAAACCTTTATATCTTTTAGACAGTAAAAGTGTTTTTTTCCAACCTGCAACAGCTATGTAACTTCTTTTATTAGTGGTTTGGTAATAAAGTCAGATAAACATTTGATTTAATAATTAGCATTTATAGAGTGCTTTCTGCCTTCAGAGCACTTTGCAAACATTAACTAATTAATTCTTGCAACTAACTCTTCTGTAATTTGGGGAAGCAAATGTATTCATAGACTTTTGCCTATGGTATGGGGAAGAAAGTCTTATCTTGGACATGTTATGAAATAGAGACTTAAGACATATAAATTAAGTTATTCACTTAAGTTCACGAAGATAGAGATGTTGTCAGAGTAGGGACTGAAATTAAATTATTGTTGTGGTTTAATCTTGCAGGCAGCTGAACACCACACAGTTGTTTGCTCATGGTCCCCCTGGCACTGGAATGGGGAAGAGAACTGTGGGGGAAAAAAAGTAAAATTCATGGTTTGAGATAAAGACAAGTTAATAGATCAGAAAAGAAAGGAATAATGATGATGATGGTGGTAGTAGTAGTAGTAGTAGTAATAATAATAATAATAATAATAATAATAATAATAATAATAATAATAATAATAATAGTAGAAGGAGAATTGGAATATACAAAACAAGTGATGCACAATGCAATTGCTCACCACCCACTGACAAATGTCCAGCCAGTTCCCAAGCAGTGGCCCCTGGCCAGCTTTCCCCCTAGTTTATATACTGAGCACTCTTGCAACTCACATACCTGTCCCTCTAGGGTTGAGGTTGGTTCTTCTCCTGTCCTCTTCATGTTCATGCAGGTAAAACCACAGGGTGACCCATGGTATGTAGTCAGTCTGTCCTCTCTCTTGAACAGAGTCCTAAGAGTGGAGATACTGGTTCATAGGGGTGGGGAGTAGAATATATGCTCTTTGAATTGCTGGAACTCACAGGACACTTTTTTGGACAGTTTGTCCACAGTTGAGACATAAACTCATAATGAGGCAGAGATACTTTCTTCATATTGCCAGAGTTGGACAGTCAGTTCACCCACTGTTTGTCCCTCTCTGTCTTTCTAGGTCGTTACTGACAGTGAGTTGGTATATGATGGTGTTGAGCTCTGTATAAACTTCCACACACACCTTTCTCCATTTGTCTGAGTGATATACAATGTCTTTCTTTTGGGGATCCCTTTCCCTAAGGCCTGACAGATGTCAGCTCCAGAGACTGAGTACTTGTGCCCATTTCCTACTGCATTGTCAATGCCCTCTTCCCTAGAAAATGATCCCAGCTGTATTAGGCTTTCCTACCCTTTAATTTCAGGGTTATCCCAGCAGCAAAGCTGTGAGGTGGCAATGTGCTCAGCTGGATGATGGCTCAAATCTTTTCACATATCTCACATCTCACTGAGGTATCTGTTACCCTCTCCTTTATGAGTCCTGCATCTTCTTTCTCATGTTCTCCTGATGGTCCTGCTCTGGAGTAGTCTGCCTTGTCATTTCTTCCCTTAGTAAGGGAAGAGTTTCTTCCTTTACTAGACGAGCTGACTTTTGCTTCCAACATTTCTTTTCTATGTGTTGGGCAACTGATATTGGCAAGGGTTAGTCCTCTGGTTCAGCTGCAGTGCTTCTCATTGGGGTTGGAGTAGCCATGTGCCTGTCAGGGGGCTGGGAGTAGCTGTAGTGCATGTTGCAGGGCTTGGAGTAGCTGCAATACCTGTCGTTTTCTCATCAGATCCAGACACTTTCTCTTCCCCTTGTGAGTGCTGAGTAGTGCTGAGCAGGGCTTGGTTGGCCTGGGCCAGTCCCTAGCATGGTGCAGTGATTTGTGTCTCTCTGGAATGGTCAGGGTGATGGCAGAATTTTGCCAAATATTTTACTAATCATTCAGTATTCTCCACTTGTTCAGAAGGGAAGTTCTGAAACATTGGAGGTTTGCACTGTCCTAGCTACTTGCTCATACTATCCCCTATACCCTACCACTCATAACTATCCAGCCTTGGGGGACATCTCTGGGTGGTATTATTAAATATTTGTTTAAACACGACCTGAAACATATTCAGGAGTAGGAGACATATCAACAGGAACATGCTGGTTTGAACATCCTAAGGATATAAAATATTTTCAAGAGCTGTTTTAACTAGCCTGGAGGGGAAGGAGAAGGTGAAGGAGAAAGGGAAGGTGCAGGAGCAGGGGGAAGTGTCCTCCCTTGTGTTCCCCAAAGATTGGCTCTCTGAGTTGAAAAGGTAAAGAGTGTAATTATTAATAATTAATAGTTCTGAGATGGCTCCCAAAGTACTGAGATGATGGTAATGCTGAGTACAAATACCAGATTCGTTTCATGGCCAGTATTTTTATCCTATCATAAGTCATTGTTACAAAGTACAACAAAATTATACCCTTAATCCAGGCCCCAGAGGTGATAAACAGCACAACAGGGAACATACACAGCAAAAAAAGTGTTACATAACACAACCCTGACAACAAGTGCAACAACTCTGACAGGAAATAAGTCAACATTTTGACCAGCAACTATGAAACAATTTCATAAATGCTTATAACAGATTTGTTTTAACACACTTTGGTCAGATCTGCTGTTATATCTACCCTTTGTGCCCCATGTTGGGTGGGGCATTGTGGTTTAACCAAGCAGGCAACAAACACCACACAGACATTTGTTCACCAACCTCCTGCCACAGAGATGGGAGAGAGAACTGGAGGGGAAAAAAAGTAAAATTTGTAGGCTGAGATAAGAACAGTTCAATAAGACCGAAAAAGGAGGGGAAATAATAATGATTATGATAATAATAATAATAATAATAATAGTAATATACCAAAAAAGTGATGAATAGTACAATTGCTCACCTCACCCTGATCAATGTGCAGCCAGTTCTTGAGTTCTGTGGCTCCTGTCCAGCTTTCCCCTAGTTTATATACTGACCATGATGCCATATCCCTTTGGTCAGTCTGAGTGAGCTGTACCAGCTGTGTCCCCTCCCGGCTTCTTGTCCCCAGCCTGTTCACTTGTGTGGTGGAGTGAGAAGCTGAAAATTCCATGGCTTAGTGTAAACACTGCTCAGCAACAACTACAACGTCAGTGTGTTATCAACATTATCATCCTAAACCAAAACACATCACTGTACCAGCTACTAAAAAGAAAATTAACTGTATCTTAGCTGAAACTAGGACAATTATTCTCTTCATCCTCTTCATCCTCTTCTCTACTCCAGTCACTCAGGTCTTTTTACTGATTTTGTCGAGGAGGGTTCAACGAGGTCTGCCAAAGCAAAGCAAAGCTCAGCAAAGCAAGGCAAAGTAAGGCAATGCAAAGCAAAGCAAAGTTTTGGATACTTAGGAGACTCCTCCATCTTCTCTTAACCCAGCATCGAAGGCGCTTGCTGGTGGTAGGTGCATATCTCAGGGAAGCATGTGGCAGTTCACGCAGCAGGTTTGCCCACATGTGCAGGGCACAGGATGCGAGCACTGGACAAGGAGGGGACCTCAGCAAGGGGTTGCGGTGGGGCCTCTCCTTGGGGTTCCCAGCCCTTGCACCTCACACAGTCGGTGACATTCAACCGAGCAGGCGTGTGAGGCTGGGAGCAGGGAGCAGGTGATATTCAGGATTGTCAGGATGCAGCACTGTACCCAAGTGTCAGATTTAATAGATCTTCCTATAGCAGTGCTCCTCTGGGCTCTCTGACCTCACTAATGAACTCTTGCCACTCTGCTCTACCTGGTGTTAGCTCTTCCAGGCCATCACCACAATATGAAGACAAAATTTTAAAAAAAGCAGTATTCTCCTGCTGACAGCTTGCTTTATTTCTGCCTTGAGTGCAACCTGCTACAAGTATTTATTGTTGTAAAAGTGCAATATTGTTTGTTCCCTTTCTTTCCTATGGGTTTATTGATTTGTGGCTTACAAAATGCAGGTTTCCTGTTTATTGCATCCCATCTAGCCACTGTGTTATACTGTATTTTACCCATGTGATAGGTATGTAGCTCTGTGAATGTTGCCAGTGGTATGAGGAGAGTACAAGCTGCAAGAAGGCTGTGTCATGGCCCTGATGATATCAAAGGGTAATGAGGAGTCACAAGTTTTTGACTCAGCAAGGCAAGTAAGCTCTCTTGAGGCTTATGGAAATTTCCTGAACTTAAGATAATATTTTTACAGAAGATAAAGGCCATTAATAGAATTTCAAATTTCATGGCTTGTTTTCAGTGAAATTTAGAATTCCACCATGTACGAAGGTCCAGTTGTTCATCATTTTTGGTTTTGCTAAATACTTGGAACTAATATTAGTTTGTCAGATTTTGTAAGTGTATTATTATTTGGGTGATGAAATCATAAGCCAGAAATTGATTGTATTACAGCTGTGCATCAATTTCTCTTCAACAAACATTTAAAAAATCCAAGAAATTTCAGGATGCTTTTAACAGCCCAACCAAGTTTTCATATATCATGTGTCTTCTTTGAGCAAGAAAATAGACTGAAACAGCAACAGAGAGATCTCTGCAAATGCACACTTTATCATTACATTCAGATAAACAATACAATTAAATAATGTAGGAGGTTTGTAAAGATTAGAGAATTAGGGGCTAAGAACCCCTTGGTGATTGGCTATTTGTTAAGTATTGAAGAGTAACTTTTTGTGATTCAGTTTCTGTAAGCTGAGCCTGTCAAGTGGAGACTACTAGAAAACAGAGCAGTGCTGTGTTTTGTAATTGGTGTGCCAAGCACTATTTCTCTATGGAAATGAACAGATTTTTTTTTAATTTGCTGTTTTATTGTATTTATAATTAGCCGTCTGGAAAAAAAGTTCTCTTTTAGCATCTGCAGTGATGCATTGATTCTTTCATTACAGCAAATACACATGACCCCCGGTGTTCAACTGTAAACAATAATAGTTACTGGCTTCATTAGGAAGCTAGCAGATGGCTTATAAGTTCTCATGGTAGCATTTATCCATTTGAGGCTTGCAGTGTGCAAATGTTTGTCTTTTAAACAGGATAAAACAATGTAAAAGGGACTCTGTGCTTTGTTTTTATTAGTAGCAATTCATTTGTTTTGCAGATTTGAATCCAAGTATCTAACTGCACTGTCAATATTTCCTGGCTGCAGGTAAAATACTCTGTGGGCCTTACTTCTGCCTCTGTGCCATTTTCTGTACCAGAAGAAATGAGGCTAAATATCATTTCCAGAGCTTTGACAGAGCTATATTTTTCCTAGCAGGACCCAATCATGTTATAGACCCAATCCTCTTTCCTTTCCCCTTTCTTTTCCCCTTCCCCTTCCCAAACGGTGCCCTCTTTTATCAGAGAGGCAGTACTGCCCTAAGTTTACCCTACACAGACTGGGGATCTGACCATGACAATCATTAGTGCCCTTTTGGCATTCCAAAACATTTACATGGCCAAACTTTTGTGCACTGTTTTGGAATACCTGATGAATAACAGCTCATTTACTGTCATCACCAGTCCGGTGCCCGGAGTGTGCTGAACTTCAGGGTGCTTCCCAGATAGGCTGCAGGCAGTTGCCATGATTGCAAACATAGCTGCCACATTTATTATCTCAATAGCCAGAGCTATCTGAAGACCAGTTAATATTCAATAAAATTTTGTAGAGCACAATAGCACTTTTAAAGCAGAGCAGCGTGTGAGCCTTTGATGGCTTTTTCTGTACTGCAACTACAGCTCAAACTCTCATTACTCTTTTTACATACTCAGTTTTGTTGGTAGCTGGAATCTAGCTACATTATCAAGAAATAGAAGCAGGGGTCTTACATTAAATATGGTGTTAAATACCTTCACTTCTCTTTGAAAGCACAGACACATGGTGGTGCAAACTCCGTCAGACTTGCACCACTGCATTACAACTGGATCTGCACATGGAGAAGCCAATAATTACTTCATAGTTTGTGTTCATTCGGTATTGGCTGCTCATGGTTTCTTCATATTAGCATTTGACTGCTGGTTTTTACAATATGAAAGTAGAAATCAGCCATTTGTTTCAGAAAGGACAATCAAAATTACAAACTCTTTATAGAAAATACCTTATTTTGAGGGTTTAAATGAACCTGACTGCTGGGTCTCATGTTTCCTTTTTGTACGATAAGGGCATGAGTATCAAGTAGGGAAATTCTAGTAAGCAATGATCTAGTGAATCTTTAGGGTTTCATAATGTATTTTCATGTTTTATATTCAGTTTTAAAATTTAAAATTACTTTTCTTTGGAGGGACATCTATATATCCTGGAAGAGATATTGGAATTTTGCTTTCATAGCATGTATTTTCACTTTTTATCCTGTTCTGTTTTATTAAGAATAGTATTTGCATAAAAAGCTTCCTTTCTTCTAAGCACATCTGCTCTTGCTTCTACCTCACCTGAAAATCTAACCCTTTGCATGTGATATCTTCAATGAAGAATAAGCAGCAGGAGCTGATGAGCTTTCAAGAAATAAAGATCCTATTTTCATGTAAATGTACTAGTAATTAAAATCGATGGGAGAAAAGAAAAAGGCAACTCAATATGCAATACCTTCAAATTTAATTTGAAGTATAATAGTTTTAAACTTTTCCATAAGAACACCCAGATTTTTTAAGTGGTTTCATTTTGAGAACAGTAATAATTGTCATTCAGATTAATGGGTTAGTTTTTCTTATCAAAAGACACCTTTAAAATAAGTTTAGGGGTAATAGTAAAAATTTTAAAAGGTTGGGGTTTTTCCCCTGTGGTTTGAAGTAAAGTTAGTTAAATTCCTTAGTACACTGAACTTCCGTTCAAGCCTGTGGGTGAAGTATGGCTGTACTTAAACAGCCAGCCTAAGGCCTACTACAAGCCCAACATGACTTCCACTACAGAAAGTATGTCAAGCTGTATCTTTAGCATTTACTGTTGTGTCATTAACCATCTCACTTTCCTGAAGGAAACAGTTTATTCAAGAACAAAGACTGTTTTCATTAAGTTTTACCATTCCTTTCACTCACTTCAAATCTTACAAAATTAAGAAGGAGAAGGTACTTTGTGGTAGTAATGCATTCCATAATTCTATCCTTTTAAAATTACTGCAGGAATTCAGAGAGACTTAGCTTATACCTCAGAGAGACTGAATTTACATCACTTCTCTTCTAAAACTGGAGATCTTGAGCATTTTCTGTTCTCATTAAACATGAGCACAATTCCCAATAAAATAAAACCATTGCCTAAATATTCAGCCTAGTTCCATTCATCTTTGAAGCTCTAAGGCTACAAAGTTTGAATGCATAAACAACTTCTGCCATTCTATCTTATGCTGTTTGAATTCCTTACTCCATATACAGAACTAGTCAGAGCTCCCAAGTAATACATGTGTCTTTACTGATTAGAAAATAGTTTACTTCTGGTGAGTTTGGAAAGGGTGTTTTTTAAAATTATTATTATTACTATTATTATTTTAAAACTACATAATTTAGATGGCATAGAATAAAGAAGTGAGGTATTGATGATTTATTGATTAAGGCTTACATTTGGATGATGTGATGCAGGAGCTAATAAATAATTTAAGACCACCATATAGACCATAGTTGATGACCATTTACTTATAAATGAGCTACCAGTAAGTACATTTAATATATTAATTCTTTTCAATATAATAACATAAAGAAAGGAACTCACAGTAAGTCCTTTTTTTAATAGTGCATTGGTGAGATTGCTTCCATTTCTGCCTCTACCCTCATTTCATTTTCATAGTTTCATTCACTACATGCCTATTATACATATTATTATATTTCTTCCAACTTATTAGAAAGACTTATAGAAAATTTCTTGACGTCTTGAAAGCTTTGTAAAAGAAACAATTAAATGGAAAATTGTCCAGAACAGGATCCCAAGAAACTATTCTCAAATGCATCGGGCCTATTTGTATTCATCATTGTACTCACCAAGAGTAGAAATAATGCCACTGATGCCAGTTGTGCTAACTGCAGATTGCTCTATTTTGCATATTCTACCAAAAATGGTTATTAGTATTTCAAATGAGCATTCAAAAGTTAGAAGCTGACAATATTATGAAAAGAAGCGTTAGGAGATTGCTTTAAGGAGGGAGAGTAGGGATAATTTGCATCTTAATGTGTGGATACAAAATCTGGAAATGTATCAAAGGTGGAGATCTGAAAGTCTTTAAGGAAAAATTCTTTATGAAAATATTAGATATGAAGTACAGATCTAAGATTTATCAGAGCATTTGACAGCAACTTTATATTACCATCACCCAGTAAGATGATGAAAATATCTAAAATGTGTTAAGTATTAAGCAAGAACAGCCACAGACTAATTCAAGAGAATCATAAAACAAAATCAGAAGCACTGTCCATATTCACTTAGATAGGTTTAATAAACACAGAGGAGCTGAAAAAGGCCAACACAGAATGGGTCAGCATGGCAGAGATTAGTTCATCCCCTTGCTGTGAGAAGGATTCAGATGGGACAAAAACAATGTTTATTTTCTTCTCAGTACCTTGATCTCCAGCAAAAAAACCTGTCAGGAAGGATCCCCCACAATCACTGCTTTCAATGCAATTTTCTCCATAGGCGTCTGACATCAGTAGCAAGACACTGCTCTATGTAGTGAAGGTTAGAACTCACTGGGAAAGGAAGACCTATTCTATTCTATTCTATTCTATTCTATTCTATTCTATTCTATTCTATTCTATTCTATTCTATTCTATTCTATTCTATTCTATTCTATTCTATTCTATTCTATTCTATTTCATTTTCTTATGCCACACTTAGTATCTTGGTATTTGAATTCTTTCAATAATGAGGTGTGGTATCATTTAATGTCTGCGCTAAAAAGACTGGGGCAACTTGTATGCATCATTTTAGTTTGTGTCATTGAGGAAAGCTCTGTTTCATGGTGTAGCTGGTCTTGCAGACGAAGCAGAAGGTAGTGTCCATGTGTGATTGTCTTTTCTTTCTGCAAGAATTTATTCTATTTTTATTTCTTTCCCCTACCTCTGTCCTTCCAGGATTTTGTCTGTCATACAGGTAGAGGTTATTCTGCTAGAGGCTGGCAATGAAGCAACTTTCAAGCCATAACCTCACATTCTTCATTCTCTAGATTTCAGTTAGCTTGGCCTGAGGCTGCAGAATACAGGGATCTCAAATCTTCAGATTTCGAATCAATGAAAAAGCAGTATGAAGAGTGCAGAATGAGTTTTATGTGACCAGAATTGATGCTGATTTTCAGAAGATGAGAAACAGGCTTGAGCATCTGGAAAGGTTTCACTCTGCTTTGCTGTAGTCTAGGTAACTGAAGTAAGAATAACAAAGCAAGATCATTACCTAGTGCAGTTCAACAAATAGAACTGCCTGAGAGCAAGCATTAGTCCCAGATGCAAAGATGTAAGAATCCACAAACCATCCATAATTATGGACTGAGTTGGCCACTTGCTGCTTTTTATGTTCAGAGTAGACTTAGTGCCTCTGTGAGCTTTTCAAGTAGCATCTTGTTTTTTTGTGTCATTCAGTCAAATGTTTATTTGGGAAGTGTTGTCAAAAGAATAAGCTACCTTGATTCTAATGAATATGGTTATATGTGAAGTGTACTTTACACTTGCTGTTGCCTTATCTTCACAGAATCACAGAATTGTTTGGGTTGGAAGGGACCTCTGGAGATCATCTGGTCTGAACCCTCTGCCAAGGCAGGGTCACCTAGAGCAGGTTATACAGAAACATATCCAGGTGGGTCGAACATCTTCAGAGAAGGAGACTCCACAACCTCCCTGGGCAGTCTGTTTCAGTGCTCTGGTAGCCTCAATGTAATTAAGTTCTTCCTCATGTTGAGGTGGAACTTCACGTATTTTAGTTCATGACCATCTTGTCTAACTCATTCTTCTTCTGCATTTGGAAACTGAAAAGGCTGGTGGGAGACAAAACCTCCATGTGACTTATGTAAATCGAGGATTTGGTAGCAATAGCACTGCTTCCAATCACTGTTCTTGAGTACACACCTTCAGGGTGAGGGGAGAATTCACACTGCAGCACTCAAACTGCAAGCACTCAAACATGAGTTTAGCATATACTGCAGTGGTTAGACAGTATAGCAACAAAGAACTTTACTTAGTGATTAATAAATACACTTTTGAAATACAGTACACTAAATCCCCTCTTTATTCTCAAAAATATCACAGCAGTCTTCCAACAAGGGCTGTCCTCTACCTTTTTTCCTCTTTCTGATTTTTTGACAATAACCAGAAAATTCTCAGAGTAAAATTTATTTTTCAATTCCATCAGTCACTGATGTGCCTGCTGGCATAATTATCAGTTCACTGCATAGACAAACAAGTAAACTGATGGAAAGAAGTGTTAATCTTTGTCTTCCTGAAACAGATTCAAACTAATATTGTAATTTTCAATTCTTGCCACGCTCCTTTGTACTATGAATCTGGATTTAGCATTCTCCGTCTTCTGTACATCGTTTTTGTCCTTTCTAGCTGCTACCAGATATTGAATGACTAATGGTATTTTACATTTTTACCGAATAGTTTGAACATAATTTAATATGATCATTTATCTAATTACCTGATATCATAAACTTTTTATTGAACACCACCAGATCTTTGACATGCTCAGTACAACCCATAATTTAGGGCATAATCCCTGTTATTTTTTTAACATTCTTACTTTTAGCATACTTACTTACTTTTTATACACTATAAATTTTCACTTTTATAGCATATACATATCCACCTTTTTTCCCCCACTGAACTTGAACTATATTGTCCTCGTTTCTGTTAATAATCAGCTATTACCTATATTCCTCACACATCAAGTTGCACACCCTGAAGCTCTGTCAGTTGTCCAGTTCTTTAGTGTGATGAAGATGTGGATCTAATGCTAAGCTCTCTGCATTTGTCATCTTCCTTTCACGTTTATGGCCATTCCTTGATTTTGAAAGCAAGCCAATTTGTTGTCCAGTTGAGAGTTACTTTCTTACTTTCATACCCTATTCATTAATAATGTATTTGGTACTGGATTAAAAGCTTCCTTGGAATCCAATATATGCTTCTTTACTTTTGTCTGCTTTTGTTGTCATTTTCCCAAAGAAACAAAGCTAGTTTGTTATGCATGATTTTCATTTTGGTAATCTTCACACCAAAATATTAAATATTCTATTTGCGTGGAAGATCTGGGCAGTTCACCAAAATAGAAATGTTCCTCTTATATTTTTAGATACCTGTCATAGTGCCATAAGCAATATTTAACATTTTACAGACAGTACATAAAGCAATGTGTTTGGTACTGTACCCAATGCAAAAATATGTTTTCACATAACAGAAATAAACTACAGCCTAATAGAGAACAAAGTAGATTCCATCAAGAAATACTTTAAAATGTCCTGAAACATGTATTTTGTGCACAAAAATCTGCCAGTCAAGTTTTTACATCAGTTACAGTTTCAAAGAATACCCTGGGGTGCGACTGCTGCAATGTGAAAACAACAACAAAAAATGAGTCTGCAAAAATGTCACAAACACATGAACTCTAAAAAGTACCCATTAAATTTGATGGAAGAAGAATTACTGTTCCAACCTATTAGGCTGTTATATATTTAAAACTGTAATACCTTTAAAAAGTCTTGTCACTGACACCCCAATGAATTCCAGTGATTCATGGTGAAGTCTGATTTGAGACTTTTGCCATATGCTGTTTTTACTTCACTGAAAATTTTGTGGGCATGTTAAAGGTAATACAGAACTTTGTTAGCAACAGAATTTTTTCCTTGCTTACTTTGTATTTCTTTGTGATTTATTAGTGGATACAGATTTTAAATAGTGACAAAAATAAAGAGGAAAATGTAAGCATCTTCACTGTTGGCTTCCTGAAATCCAAAGAACAAAGCCTGAGTTTGTGACTCTCCATGCAGAGATAGTTGTGTTCCATATGCAAAGCATGGTCCCATAAACTTGACCACTACAGCCAGCTGCACAAGTTGGTAGAGCCTTAGAGGACTGGTTTTCCAGCCATTCATGTGACTCAATGCTTTTACCACACTGACTGATGCATCCTAACATTGCTTCTGGAGGGTTTCTGGCCCCTGGGCATTGTCCATCGTGACAATTGATCTCTTGAACCCTGCAAGCCCAAACCCCCTTAGACCATTACCAGATGGAGTTGTAACTGGGGGCCAAATAGTGAAGTGACAGAGCTGGCATCTCCCCTTACATAATCTTGGACCAGCAGATAACCCTCCTGGCATATTCTCTTTCACTCCCTTCAAAGAGGACACATAGTTTGTATTGTATGTTTAGGAACTTCACTGGTCTCTGGGACTGCAGCAGTTCTTCACAACAAACCTTTGTCCCACTAACTATTAATTTTATGGTATCACCAGCACACACAGTCATCTCATTATTGGCTCTCATTTCAAACTAATTTATAAATATATTGGAAAACATATCTCAGACAGACCACTGTGAATCTCCACTTTTGACCTCTTTCATTACTGATACTGACCATTTACTCTGATACTCTCCCTTTTATCTTTTAGCCAACTTATGCATGCAGGAAGCCTCCCTTTTTAAGATGTTACTGTTTAGATAGATGCAGGGTCCTTTCACCTAATGTTGTTCCTAAGAGACCTCTTAAGGCCTGCCCTCTACTTCCAGGGCGTTCCAGTTCTTACTGTCAGTCCCCCATTCCTGTCAGGATTGTATTGGAACAAACCTTAATCACAGCCTAGCCAGAGCTCAGGTTCAAAGACTGGACCTGGAAGTGTTATGGTTGGGTTCCAATGATCTTAAAGGTCTTTTCTTACCTAAATGGTTTTATGATTCTATGACTCTACAAAGAACAATATAGCAGATATTGTTTCTGAGATATATACATATATATCATAACTGGTGATAGGTCTTTTTTTTCCCAGACATTTTCATCCACATTGAATCAAGAAAGACACTCTTTTCAGCTACCTTTTCTGAACTTTGTCAAAGGCTAACACTGAGGTTAGGCTGAAGCCTTCTAGCGTGCTTAAGGCACCTCGAATAATGTTCTCCCTGGGAATCTCCTGGACACCTGTCCTGCATTTCCTTGGAGTCCCTTTTCTACCCTCAACCTCATCACCCTCTGCAAGCTTTCTAGTTTTTCAAACCTTAACCCTCGACTTTATAACTAGCCCCAGCTTGAGACTGGATTTATGTTACTTTCAAATCTTATGGGCTAAAGGGATCATGCCTTAAAAGAGGAGGTACAATTTTAGTGTTAATCCTGTTTTCTGATGGTACAGTTTACCCCATTAATGGAGAAAAAATACCTTAACAATACAGTTAAAATTGTTCCTATTAACTTTATTTTTCCTACTCAGTTTCTGTGGTGCTGTGTTCACGTTCTGCATGTCCCAATGGGTCCTAAGGTTGACAACTTCCATCTTCCTTAAAAAGATTGCTTCAGAAATGGACTTGTCATTGGCCTCCTGTGTCCTTTGATGGAAAGAATTTGATGGTCACCGTAGAAGTTTCTTTCCCCTCTGATTTGGGATCTGCTTGGGTTTTCTTACAGCAGTCTGCATTCTTCTCATTGGTAAAGTCTGAAATTTTCCCCACAGCCCCTTTCAATGTAAAAAGCCACTGTTACAATGGGATAGTTTTGCTTTTACCGTACAAAATATACACCGACTGTGGTCAACCCAGGTAGGCAATATCCTCTTGACCACCAGATGATTGTCATACACATGCACACACAAAAGAAAACCCCAAATTAAAATCAGCCCATGTCAAGACAAGCCCAGACAGCTCCTGAAACTCTGCACTATCAAGTCACTACGGAGTGTCTGGCCTTTTACTTGTATTGACAAAATCCTATTTACTGAGCTACATGTGAAAGCACTGAAAATAACAGTGAATAGTGTCTCATTTTACCAGTAAGAGGCCTTTGCTTTTCTGGGCCTTTTCCTTTATTTGAGAACAAGAGTCACATTCTTTGGAACAATTTTTTCTTAGTCTTGCCCCAAAGGCCCATGTCAGACCAGGCTGAACTTACTTTGGATGCCCTCACATAATGTGCTCCCTATAAACCAACATCCCCAAGTCCTGTCTTGGTGGTCTTTTTTTCTTCTACATTTAGTCTTACCACCCTTGTAGACATTTGGGTTTAGAAAATCCTAATTCTAACCTGAACTCATGTCTTTTGGAAATCAAAGTAGGCTGTATCAATATCATCATGCCCATATAATCCACAACCTTTTTGGCTCCTTTGAAAAACTTTTATCAGAATCGTAAAGCAGTATCTTCCTCAACAGAATGCTAACTCTTCCCAAATAAATCAGATTTATCCAGGTGTCTCCTGATTCTGTTTCTGATCAAAGTTTCTAGTAATTTGCTCCGTACACATCAGACTTAGATTCCTACTATTTCCAGATTTTCCCTGAAACCTTTTTTAAAAGTCTATTTCACATATGCTGCCTTCTAGAAGCAAAGCAATTTTAAGCAATAGGTTAAACCCTGCAGTGAGTAATTCAGCTCTTTTGTCCTTGAGTTCCTTTAGAAATTTTGAATGTATACTATATATTCCTGGTGATTTTCACTTTATCTATTTATTCCATAATCTCTTCAATTTCAGACTGCTTTTCAGACGAGTTCCCCACCAAGAAGGATTCTGGTTTTGGAATCTTCCCAGTTCCTTCCACAGCGAACACCAATGCAAAGGATTCACTTAGCTTCTCTGCAACGACCTTGACTTCTCTGAGTACTCTTTTATGCTCTGAAAACAAACTAGCCTTACAGGTTCTGGCAAACGTCCTGCTCCTGATGTGTTTTGTAGTGAAAAGGATTATTAGTTTTAATTCCTTTGTTAGGTATTCTTCAGATGCTTTTTGGTCTGCCTTACTATGTTTTCACATTTAACCTTGCAGAGTTTGTAACTCTTTCTTCTTGTGTCATTTGAACATGACTTCAGCATTTTCAAAGCTAGATTTTTGCTTTTAACAGCCTTACTTACCCTACTGGTTAGTTACACCAGCTTCCTTTGCCCTTTCTGAAGTCTTTCGTAAGAGAAAGTATGTACTTCGACTACAATATCTTTAAATAGGTTCCTTGGTTGCAGAGTTGAGACTTTGAGGTGCCCTTCTCTTCCTTTTAAAAAACTTCTTCTTTCTTACTTCATTACTCTTTTTTGAATTAAAACAGAGCTGTAGGGAAGAAGTGCCTGAATGTAAGCCCCTAGCTGTTCTTTGACCATAATCTAGTCTAGATGTTTTTGAAGGAGATTCCTGGCAGGGTTCTATTCCTCAGAGCTGAGTCTGTAGAGAACAAAGAAATAAAAATGTGGGGAGATATGGGGGAATATGTGCTGTTCTAGGACTTTCTGTGTGCTTACTTGCCCTTGCTTTTTTCCCCTAGTCCTGTGGATATTTAGTTAATGCAGCTGCCCTGTGCTTCCCTCCCTTGTAGCACTATCGGTTTTAGTGGACAGTTGTCCTGAGGCCAAGAGGACTTTTGCTGTTTCTTTTCTATACCTTTTACACAGTTCTATGTATCCGCAAGTATTAGCATGCATACTTGTACTTCTTTAAGTCTGATAACTCAGCATAGTTCCAAGGTCCTGTAGAGTTAGGAGAACAAACATTCTATTATCTTGAGGAGCCATGGCTCCTTTAGCAGAATATGTTCTGTAAACTAGAAGTTAGATCATCCAAGCCCCTTATTGGGCCACTTTGGTAGATATGTTAATATGTAAGGTGTATAAATTGTACACCGATCGACGGTGGGGATCATGCGTGGTGGGCATCGCGATGTATTCCACCTCAGCAGAGCGATGCGTCGAACAGGATCCTATTAAAATACAGAGGTAAACGACCCTCGACCCTCTAACCTCCAACTGTGTCTAGTTTTTCATTCCTAAGACCAGGAAAAGGCATCAGTCCCTATTTGTACTTTTGTGGCACTCTTGCTAGCATCATGTCTGGAATGACAATTGTAATGAAAATGATGCTATGCACAGTCAGGTTATAACTATGCCTTGAGTTTCCTGGCTAAAGCACCAGGGACAACTCTTCATGGTACGTGTTCAGTGACTTAACATGTGTCATGAGTGTGGCACACACAGGGCCAGTGGAACCAAAGGGAATGGCTCGGTACCGAGGCCTCTGTGCAGAAGTAATCACGAAATTGCAGTGAGTGATTACAAGACTGAGCAGAAGGAAAGTGTCGGGTTCCCCTCTCATCAGCCTCAAATGAGGGAGCATAAGCCTTGGGTAACTCAGCTGCTAGTCGGGCCCATAAGAAGATCCATTGCTCAGGGTGATGAGCTGCTTGTCTGGATGCACTGCACCTTTGGTACGGGGACTGACTGCCTGGTCTGGGAAATCTGTACCACATCTGTACCATGGCTAAGACAATTCAATTGCAGCATTAAAAAATCAACAACTTTTCAAAATAATGAGGTGTAAAAATAGTAACAGGCAGGGGTTCTTCTCATTTCCTTTCCATGGCACATTTAAAGACTTTTGTTCTAAGGTTTTTTAACACTCATATTTCTCTGCAAACCTTTTTGAACACCTTAGGAAAAGATGAAAATACTTCAGCCAAAAGGTGAAATCCAAAACTTAGAACTTTTCTCTGTGCCGTGGCACTGTCGAAGTGATGGAAACCAGTGAGAAAACTGAAAGCTTGGGTCCTGCCTACCATTTTAATTTAAAAAAATATTGTCAAATGTGAAAATAAACATGTAGGATTAACCTATTCTGACATATTCTAAATTTGGGATGAAAGAGATAAGCTTGTCACAGTGGGCTCCCACAGAAGTTGGGGAGATAAAATTCCTGTGGCTTTGATCAGCTTTGGCTGATCCTGAGCTGTCGTTCAGTGGTTTATATCCCTGGAATATATAGTCATGGTTACAATATGTTCCTCCTTTAGTATGCACAGATCTCTGCTCTGCAGAAAGTAAAGGGTTTTAAGCTCTTTTGTAAGATCACAAATAAAGATTAAGATCTTGCATAGCATAAATACTGGGTTTTATTTATTTATTCTCTAGCAGTGAGGCTCCACTATTATATGGGTGGGATTTCTCCTCTATCAGTACACTTGCTATATCTCCCATTTTGAGCTATAGCTATCTTACTTATTTTTGTTCTGTGCATTAGTATTTGCCAGCGGGTGGTCATGAGTACAAGAGAAATTCTGTGCAAGCAGCTGGTACTTCTGACAAGGTTTTCTTGGTCCTACTGCTGTTGAATTATCAGGAGAATAGAGCAGAATAACATTTTTAGAAAGCTGTGTTTGATGCCAAGTGGAAACAAAGAGTACCTCTATCAAGAAACTTTTCTTTCCTGGGTACCTGATGCACTAAAACTAGCTAGATAAAAATGGTTTTATTAATATTTTTTCAGCTTCAGGCTTTGAGAATAAAAGCATTAGCTCTTACAAACCATAGTAGTTCTCATATAATCCGCAGCTCATTTCAGCAGCTATCATCTTTCATTTGTCAGCTCAGAAAAATTGACAAACTCAATCCAATATCTGTTATTGACTGCAAAAGCTGCTATTTTCCTAGTAATTATCTTAGTTCATGCCACAAGTCTGAATTTAAGTGCATAATTCAAATTCTTTTGAAGTTATATGAGGGTTAGCTGTTTCATTCCTCTGTGTTATGCTTGACGAATTTAGGTCCTGTTTAACATTTCTAATGATTTTTTTTTGTCTTCAAGGAAGTTATTCTTGTCAAGATATTCCATTAAAATATAATTTTGGAGTAAGAACTTACTCATGGAAGCATATTGTTGTCTTTGCATAAGCAGAATTTATGAGTTTAGCTCCTTTCCCCAAGAGATTAAAATTTGACTTTGTTCGCTCTGTGATTTTAGAGGCTTTCAGATTCACTTCGTTCACTTTTAAAAAGTAGTTAAAATTCACTTTTTATCTACAAAATCTAGAAAAAATGTGGGGGCTTTGAAAATGATAACTCCTATTTTCACACTAACATTTATTGGCCCAACCTTTAGGAAAACCATGAACTGTCAGAGATTGGGAATAAAATAATCAGATGTAGTAATTATGAAAACACCATGGAAGGAAGAGCTTTGATAAACAAATAGTATAATAGTTACTGAGGGGACAGAGGAAAGTCATGTTTGATAAATTGCACTTTAAAGTTTATCTGGAGTTGCATTTCTTCACAAAATTGAGGGCAATATTATTTTTTTACAAAAATTGATGATTTTCTAAATTTGGAATCAGAATATGGTCAGAGAGGCTGCTCTGTCATTAAAAGACTGAAAAAGACTTCTTTTTTAATTATGAAAAATCTAGAAATATAGCATTCTAAACATGCTAAACAGTAGCACACCAAGGTGAACATTATTTCCATAAAAAAATAATTTAAAATTTATATTGATCTTGAAATGTAGGCTTGTAAACTGTACAAGTGTTCAAACACTCCAGAAAATGAGCGAGGTAGATAATATGATGAAAAATAAGGGAAAGGTCAGCTTGGACTAGGACAGATCACAACACTGTAAAAACTGTGTTAATATCATATATATTTATGTTAATATAATATATATAACATGTAATGGGCAATTTTAAGCTTAACACACTTTTTTTATATTTAAATAAAATTTTGGAAAAACATGATAACTCGATAAATTTTTTACTTTGCCCCTCTAGTCAACATATGATTGTAATTATAAATGCAATATTGTTAGCTTGACTGATAAGAAGTTAAACAATAAAAAGGGCAATAACCTGAACTGGGGTTAGAGTTCCAGACAATTTTTTGCAGGTAATTTCTGCAAATAGGAAATACCACAGACTACACAAATCTGAGACTCCAGCATTCTACTGGCTGCCCACTGAAATATGTGTAAACATTGTACAGATACACTAATGAAATAAAACATCTGTGGATATAGCTTCTGCCCATACTTAAGGCAACTTATGTTTGGTTTATATCTTGAATTGTGCGAGTTTGAGTCCTCAATACTAGTATTGAGTCCCTTTAATACTATCTAACCTTGCTATTCTTATTATTCATGTAATAGCATAATTTTTTTTAAGTTCTGTTTAGGTCTTGCCTCTAAGATGTCTTTCAGATGTGACTTTATAGGCTAATTATGTATCAAGAAAATTTTTTTATCATTATTATATGTGTAAATTTTTTTTATTTCTCAGTGTCTTATATTATAAAAAAAGGTAAATAAATGTTTTACCTAGTCACAAACATTATATATGTCTGCTATGGCAGTATGTCCTCATATCTCCATTTTCCCCTTAACATGGAAGCATCTTACTGCCTTTGCTGCCTTCCATTGTAGTGTTTCACCTTCTGTTGTATTCTTTCAAATCCTGGTAACAAGAATATTGAACACAGTAGTAAAAAGATGCTGATGGAAATGTCTCATCTTGCAGTGTTTCTGAATAGCACAAAAAGCCAAGATATTTTGTTTTTAATAACATTCAGAGAATGTGAATTTCACCATATGTTTTGGCCAACAAATCTAATTCTTGGGATTCTTCTCAGGACTGGGTTTATGTGCAGTTGTCCACTAGAGTGCAGGCTGAGACCAACAAACTCATTTTGTTCCTGTCATAAACTGTGTTTGAACCCAGGTGTCTTAATGTACATCGTTAGTACATTAAAGCACTGCACCTTCTAGCTTCAGCTGTGAGTATATATACTGCTATCAAATTTGATGGATATAGCTTGTGAAGCTTAGTGACCTAGGGTGGTGATAATAAAGTATTCTGAAACCTGGATAACATTTTATTCTGTCACTATGGTTTTCTTGCTCTGGTGACATCGACTAATTTGTACTGCTTTGTAGGAAATTTCTGTATCTGGCTTTTTAGCCAGAGTCTCCGTTTCCTTACACTGCTCTTACTCTTCTCTGTCAGAGTGAATTTCTTTCGGAGATAAAATATTGCTCAATATTGATCCCAGTGTACCAGCTAATTTCAGGTTCTTGTACTGCAGATAAGCTGAAGTGCTGTTCAAAATATTGAAGAATTTTCTAACACAAAATGCACAAATAAATTGACCCATATAATACCTCCCAAGAAGAACCCTCTGTTCTCTAATCCTTTAAAAGACCATTAAAGTCAATTTAACAGACTCTGCATAAAAAAATTGTATTCTAAAAAATTGTCCTAACAAGAGTAGCCAGTTTTCACAAAGTTCATAAAATTCTTAGGATTTTTGGCCTGTTTCTTATTTTTGCCTGTGTAGGACATTCATCTTCTGTGGAAAAATGCTCACCCCAGAGGACATACATACCAGCAGAGTGATTTGGAGTTCTCCTTCTTACTGTCCCTACAGAACCTATTGAAGTTTTTGTAGAAATAATAGAGAGTTTTTAGTTTACTTTCTTGTAAAGGAGGAATATCAGTTCCCTTTTGCTTCCTCAGTTTTGAAAAAAATAAAGCGCATCTGTTATTTATTTTTTTTATCTCCCTAGGCTGCTGTGAAGACTGGCTTCAAAAGACAGTTTTTCTGCAGTACTTTGAACCCTAAAAACATTCTGTTGTATTCTGAGAAATAAGAATCGGATAAATCTAACTAATGTCTGTCTTCCCTTTCCACAATCTATAGCACATTCACTTTTGAATTCCGTAATGATCCCTGCTTCAAAAATCACATCCTGCTCTTTGCCTTCTTTACGTAATCGTCTCTGTTGTATAGCACAAAGCTGCTGTGACCCCATGCTAGAGCTCCTCATTTACCATATACTGTCTTTGCCATCTGAGTCAATGTCTTCCTAATGTGAATATGTTTTTATTTACAATGGTCTTAAAGTTACAATAGCATAAAAAATATGGATACAAACTGAAAGATAAAGAAATAATCTTAGTAGTAGCAAGAGCTCAGCTTGGGCTATTTCAGTTTGAACAAATCATGTTTGTCTGATGTAGACAACTAAAAGCAGAATCTCATAATAGGAAAGTGCCAGGAAATATTGAAAAGGAATCATGCTGTCAAGTCTGCTTATGAAATAAATTAGGTTTACTAATGGTTATATTTCCCCTCATATCTACAGAGGGAGTACAGAGTTCCTGTTCTTCCAAGTTAGGATGTCAAATGTATTTCCTGACAGCTCCAGCTCACTTTTCATTATTGATAAGTTAGAGCAGTGTGGCTGTTAGCTGCTCCTGTGTAATTAGTTCAATGAGTTTAGGAAACAGCCAGAATATAGAAGAGATGAAAAGTAGTCACATATAATATAATAGTGGCACCTGAGCTCCTTCTGCCCCGATGCCAAGCCAACACTCAGGATGTTACAAAATGAAGGCATCGTGCCTTATGTCTCACAGTTCTCTTTGTGTTGTGTCCTAGAGATAGAGCAGTTCTCCTCCTACTGAAGAAAGAAAATGCCTTTGATGCTAATTTGGGGAATTGGGCATATTGGCAATTTGAAAGGCAAGTAGGTTGAAGGGATTTCATCATGCTGAGGTGAGATATAGGACAAACCCAGAGTGAGCACAGCAGTTCATTTTAATTTTTTAAACTTAGTTTAATTTTGCTAGCGTATGTGAGAGTCCTGAGATATTGTCTTCCCCACCCGCCCCAATCCACAGGTTAGCTGAAAGGATAATTCATCTCATCACAGAATAGATTTAGCACATTTACTTAAAACCTTCCATGCTAAATCCCATATAAAGATGTAAGAAAATGATTCTGTATAGCAGCTCTTATACGAAGATTAACAAGCTGTAGTAATGATACAGTTAAGATAAATGACAGGAAATTATACATAAAAATAGGAAAATTCTCTACAGAAGAAATCTAGGGCTTATCATAAACAAAAAAAAAATATTGAGAGGAATGAGAAGCTTGGACAGAAATTCCACTGAGGTTGAAAAAGACAAGCATAACTAGAATTTGTATCTGGAGAAGAAAAGGAAAGACTACTAACTGCAAACTAGTTTGCCCAAATATGAAGGAATATGTGTATTTGATATCATTTGTATGGAAGAGTAAAGATTTCTGTCTTCAGAAATCTTCAGTGTCTGATGTAATGATTACAGATAATATTATTTTTCAGTTTGGAGTTTTTGCAAGTTGATACACTGCAAGGGATTTTGGTACTTGGGGAAAATTCATGGATGTAGTGTGAAAAGCTACGACATCATCACAACAAAATCTTGCCAAATCAGAAGGGGTGGAAATAGAAGATAATCTTCTTAGATATTAAAAATAGCCTTGAAAAATAAGGGGAAGGTAACAGAAGAAATAAAAACTGTGAAGTATGCAGGCAGCTGCTGAGTCCAGAAGCAGCATGCCAAGAAAGTGAAACCTTATACTGAAAGCAGAAAATTTCTCACTTCTAACTAGGGAATATTTGCGATCATGACTAGTATGGGTGGACAAAGAAGGAATTTTGGAAGGATTGATGAATCCTTCATGTTTTGGAAGGAATAACTAGGATTGCCAGAAGACTTGCAGTCTGAGATTTTTGTGTCTCAGTTTACTTTCCAAAGCACATTTTAGCAAGATTATCTGTGGATTCCAGTTCTGGATGGAGATAGGAAAAAAGATCACATGCAATATCTTCCATTTTCCTAGCACCCATCTATGTCCTGTTGTCCTGGTTTTAGCTGGGATAAAGTTACATTGTTTTCTTAGTAGCTGCTACAGTACTGTGTTTTGGATTTGGTATGAAATTGTACAAGATTGCATAAAATGGGGAATTTGGATGCAAGGACAGGTATGAAAGGAAAAGGAGTTTCAAAAGCAGAGGACTGGTCAGAGACAGATACAAACATTAGGAAAAAACAAGCAGAGAAAACATCAGCAAATTACACACAGCATACAGAAAGAGCAAATCTAGCTGGAGAATATACTGATACCAAAGAAAAAATGAGGGGATCAAGGTGCTGCAAAGACAATACTTACCTATAACTAGAACCATCAGTATGAATAAAACAAGAAACAGTCAAAATTAGGAAATCACTATATGTTCATAAAATTTTTATGTGAGATGAAAAGTAGTATACTTTAAAAAATTGATCAGAAGACTGTTTAAAGAGTATTATTTATATACTCATTTCTGACCCCAGTCAGAATAAAGCACAAAAATTCTGGTTTTAGGGAATTTGCAGAATTTTGTCTGGAAGATTGAGAATGTGATACTTGAAATAGTATCTCACTTGGACAGGAAGGAAGAAAACTTAAATCTAGCACTAGACTCTAGTTTTCAAGGAACAGATGCTATAGAAAGGTAACATAATAAGCTATCAAAATCTAAGAATAAAGAAGAGTACTGATTTCCAATTAGGACATGAAAAGCATAGAAATATCTTAATAGTGGCTTGATTGATCCTGACAGATACTCACTATGCACAAGAATCTCTGGCATTCTATGTTTACGAATCTGTAAAATGATAGGCATCTAAACACAGATTTCGGTGTCCTGAATTTTGGCACCTGAGTTTGAAAATACTGCATTTGTAACAGGATTCCATTTGCACCATAATTATCATCCTATTTGGTTTCAATCAAAGGCTGGTAATAAGTTGCATTTCTTACCATCCTTATTCATAAGTAGTTCCAAAATTGTATAGTATAAAGAGTTACATGCTGAAGTTAAAAATCCTATAGTAATTCTGACATACTTATGATCCCTGTATAAAATGCTACAATATAAAAATCTAACAGTTTATTGCAGTCTGTTAATGGGCTGGTTTGCTAGCAAGCTTCTGCAGCTAACTCTGTTTAGGTCTTCCAGCAAGGGGGTTCCAAAATAGGACTTTGTGCACAGTATAAAGCCTGACAATGCAACAAATGCTATTTGAGCAGTGAGGAAGCCATAACTTCATATTCTTTATTAGTTTACCTATAGAAATTCAGAACTGTAGCATATACCAGCATTTAGATTTATTGTGTTCCTCAGACTGTAAGCAAGTATAGATGGAAAAGCTTAACCCAGGCAGAAATGCCTATTTGGAAAAATATTTAGAAGATGAGTCGTGCCTAAAAAATAATGTTCTCTAGCTATGAAAATTATTCTGTCCGTGAGCAATTACTTCTTTATAAGACAGAGAAGATATAAAGACATACGGTCATATTTATTTATCTTTCTCTTCAAACATAGTAATTAGTTCCTGAAAAATTCATTCTATTAGAGAAAAAGACAACAGCTCATTAGCAATTTCTTTTTACTTTTCCCTTAAGTTTTGAGAGTGATTTCAGGGTGAACTACCAAATTGTATGCTCCATATTCTGGCAAATAGCAAACATTACTCTCTGAGCAACAACTTATACATATGGTACATTTGGGGAGAGATTGTGCTTGCCAACAAAGTTAAAAGAGTCTGTTGGCAAGCAGCAGGAAAGTGGGGAGGGGGGTCTGTAACCTGGGGGTTCCCCGAACTTGATTTAGTTTGCTTTTATCAAAATTGACAAAAGGTAGATGTGAATGTTTTGTAAGAAGTAAGCTAAAAATATAAGCAACTTGACAGATGGTTATATATTTATCATGCCTTTTAAACTTGTATCACTTTTCGTTAATAAGAGCATCTAAAGTATTTGTAATCAGCTCAGATTGTTTATTGACATCTATCCAGTAAAGTCATGATAGTCTTTGCTTGGGACCTTGTTAGGAAATGAGACACAAAAAAAATTACTTATGAAAAATGACCTGATATACTCAAGGCTTTTTGACATACATCCTCCTTCCATAAAACAAGAGAGGAATGTGCAAGGACAGGACTAGAGTGTCAGATATAAATTTAAAAGACATTTGGCCTATTTGAATGCATGTCTGTCTTAACAGGGCCTTTGAGTTAGAACCCTCTAGTTCTGTCACAGAGAGCCGAATGGTTCTGAGGCCAATGGAAGGTTCAAATAAGCTTCTAGATCTCAGAGTTAATGGAGAGGAGGATTCAGACAGATGATTCAGGGTAGCTGTTGCTTTTGCAAAGCAGGCAGCTGCCAGAGAAGTCTTATGGAACCTGCCAGGCAGTATGACTTTGCCCCACACCTGTAGTAAGTCAAGCTACATACTCTCAGCAGAACTCTGTGTTTGGACCACAGGATCCTGACCTAAATCTTACCTAGTCCAGGTATACCCTTTGTCCTGTATGTGCTTGAAGAAAGAGGCTGTTATGGCAGGTACAGTAGCACATTGTCAGAAGAACTGTCACGATTTGGCCACAAGATAATATTTCAGTATAATTCTTTGAAAAAGCCTATGGGAAATAAAAATGTCGCAAGGTTTCCAGAATATGTGTCATTTAGCGACATTATAGGAGTCTACTAACTAAAATTCTACCAAAAGTTTTCCTTCTCAGGCCATATATCACTGTCGTATTATAAGTAGCAGTAGTTAGTAGATATGGTTTATCCTCAGAATCCTAATTATGAAAAATAACAAATTTGGCATGAGTAATTGTAGTGCTACAATTTTAATTCATACTTCAAGAGTGCAGAAACAGATATACAGATAGTAGAAAACTTTTTGAACTGAATTATGCTATTTTTTTTCTCCAGATTAATTGAGTGCTCTTTAGCTCTCTTCATGATCAGCTTTAGTCAGGCCTTTCATTTCACCCTCAGGCTTATGCTTTCCTGAGTGATGCTACTTTCATTAAATGTGTTTTCTTTTTCTTGCATTTAAACAGTTCCTTTTTGTTCATTATCAAACCATACATGAACATTTGTTGTCCATATGAAATTATGCCAATAGAAATCTTGCAAATTGAAATAGCTATATGTTTTCCCACTCTCAGGGCCAGAAAACTTGTCAGTTTAAGTATAGCAGGTTGCTTTTGCCAAGTTTACTGGTTACAACAGAATATCTGTGAAATTAAGTAACATTTTCATATTTGATGGTTTGTCAGTTGTTTAAAAAAAATTACTAATGGATACAGCAATCTTAATATGAAAGCATATTATCAGTGTGTTCCTCTGTGTTGATCATTGCAGGATCTCTCTGTTTTGGCATAGCTTCAAGGATAACTATGATCATGTCAGGTTCCTTGGCTTAGCCTTCTTCTTGCACACATGTTGGTGTAGTAAGGTACCCACTTGTGCAATTTGCTGTGCATATAGCCAATAAGGGGGAACTATAAAGACAGCTTCTGAGACAGGACTGCTGTGCACCCAGTTTCTCAAAAATGTCCTGTTTTCCAACCTGAAACATCCTGCTGGATGAAGAGGAAGATTTTTGGCCAGGCTGCAGGAAACCATTCTCTCAGCCATGTCTGTTGACCACACTCAGATCAGTGGTGCAGCTCACATGCAGCACGAACCCACGGCTTGCACGCACAAACCCCTCTTGGGGATGCTTTCAAAGGCAAGTGTTTTCCTTTTGTCCATCACTGAGTTCGCTGCCCCTGTCACTGCCTCCAGTGGGAGCTGAATTGGTCACGTTTGGCTGGGTTTGGGCAGTCTTCACTTGATGCCTCGCAGCCCCGTGGAGCGAACATGTGTACCTTGCTCCCATTTGAGTGCTTTCGTAAAGGCATGCCCTAGTGGCAGCCAGCCAGCCAAGGTAGGCAGCTTCTCACAGAAGGAACACAAACACACCATACCAACATTGAATATTTATTATCATCTCTTATTTTGCACTGTAATGGGTTATATATAAATGTTCAGCCACCTGTGCATCCTGGGAAACTTCTAAGACCTGGCAGCAGCTGGAGGTATTAATAAACCATAACTCAATTTCCACATCAATTTTACATCCAGAGAACAAATAAAAACTCCGATTTTTAGACGTTTTAATATGTTAATGTCAAGCTTTAATAAATAGCATTTACCTCAAGAGCGTGAGCTGGGCGAAAACCCACATGCTTTGTCAAAGCATAACATTAGAAGCAACACCTGTCAGAAAATCGAACTGACTTTCAAGTAACTGGTTTATAGTGTCGCGGAGGCTCGCATCAGCCGGGGGTGGCAGCGGCCTCGTCGGGGCGAGCGGGCTCAGCTCCGGGGCGATGCGGGCGCATCCGAAGCCGGGCTCTCCCATGGGGCTGCTCGGGGCGCGGCTCGGCCCCCCCGGCCCGCCCCCGGCCCTGGCCCCGCCCGCCTGCGCGGTGGCGCCGAGCGGCCAAAGCAGCGCGGCCGCGCCGGGATGAGCGGCCCCGAGCCCGGCCCCCAGCGGAACGGGTACGCCAGTGCGGGGCCCGCGGGAGCCCTTCCCGGGCTCTGCCCGCCCGTCAGCCCGCGGCTCCCTCTCCCACCGCCGCCGTGCTCGCCTCGCACACCCGCTGCTAAACTTTCTCCGGGCGGCTCGGGCCGCTGCCGCCCGCGGGTGAAGTCCTCGTGGCCGGGGCCCGGCGGCCGCGGGTGGTGCGGCCGGCCCGGCTTCTGGGAGCGGGAGGGCGGGAAGCTGGAATCCGCTGAGACGAGAGGACGGGAAGCTGGAATCCTTGGGGACGGGAGGGAGGAAAGTTGGAATCCTCCCGAGCAGGAGGGAGAGGCAGAGAGAGGAGGGTCCGGGCAGCCGGGGGCTCGCCCGGGCAGCGCCGGCCGTCGCCGTGCCGGGGGAAACCCGTCCGCGTGGGGAGGCGTTTCCTGAAGCCCCCGAAGGCCCTCTGGTGAGGGCATGGCCTGTTTTACTTGGGTTTCGTAGTCGCTGCCATAGGAAAAAGCTTGTAGGGTGTCGTGTGCTCATTATTTCCGGAAATGAGGACCGGCGTGAGTAATATGCAATTAATTAAAGTTAGAAGTGACTCTGTAAAAGTCGAGTGCGTTCAGCGAAGGGAAGTGTTCTTGTAGTGCTTAATTGAGGCTCAGTATTCATACACAGTGTTTATCTTTACAGGTTTGGTGGGTTGTCTCCCAAGGAAATTGTGAATATAATTAATTTTCAATGCACCGAGTATTGTTTTTCTGTAAGAAATATGGAGTTTTCGCTTTCAAAACCTTTACTCCCAGTACAGAATATGTAATGACCATATCTCAGTACTTGTATGAGGGGAAAGGTGAGAAGCCTCGAGTGAAGGAAATTCCACATTCATTTGATCTAATAGTGATCATAAAATATGAGGTTTAAAGAAGAAGCTTGTATTGAGCGTCATCAAGAGCCCATATCCTGTGTGGCTTTTGGGGAGCAAAAGCTTAGCTGAAGATGTTTATTTCTTATTTTTAATACATACTTCATTTTTAACCTTAATTTCTGTGATTTCAATGCCAAAGTATTGATAGTTGGTCTTCAGTAGTATACTTGATACTGGGAAAAAATACTGCTGAAATACAGTTGTGACATAATGCACATGACATCAAAGATAAGGAAGCAGAGGAAAAACTTAAAGAGGGAGGTTGATCTGATACCCACCAGTCCTCCAGTTGTACTGTGTTGTATAGCTGACTGTCATAATTGTCATATGAAAAAATTTGAGGTGATAAATTCTGTTTTAGGGTTATAAAAAAAATTTCATTATGGTAGACCATTTTTTTAAGTAGCTGAATGACATTTGTTCCTTTTTCAGATGGTGTTACGGCTTACTTGAAGCCTAGATGGATGAAAAAGAAGTAAAAAGGGAGACAGTGTTCTCTAGTTACAGAAGCTTTTTCTCTATTTTCCCTTGAAATAATCTTTGAAAAATTTTCTATAGACTACTAATTATTCTAAAATTTAGGGTTTTTTCCCCATTGTTCTTGAGCAGTGTATTCTTCATGGCTTTCAGTTTCTGTTATTTTTGTTCGTAAGTTCTTATGGGTTATCCTAAGGGTAAGCCTTGATTGCCTGTTTTACAGCTAGCTATAGTGTTTTCTAGAGTAGCTTTCATTCATGCAATTCTAGAACTTGCAAATGAACATAAAGAAGATTATCAGCTGCCCCAAATCCATAAACTAATTTTCATGTGTGTGCTTGACTGCTAGCCAAGGCCTTGGCTTCTTTTCAATCAGAAATTAACTGGTTTGTACCCATTTCACACTCTTGAGTTCTCGTGCACTGAGTTGAGGGAATTATCTTGCCAAACACGGTGATGTTAAGTAGAAGTAATTGAGTAAGGGCTTTGGGGTTTTTTTGTGTTCTCTTTGATGTAAGCCTTCTGCTTATTTTTTAGATATGCTCCTCTCCCTGTGAAGTTGGTACTCTGAGGGACCTCCACTTACATACAGTTCTGTATTTATTAGGAAAGTAAATACTAGTTTTTGTTATGTTTTGAATAAGTAGAGTTGCTAGGGAATAATTTAACAAAACGAGACCTCATGACCTCAGTGCAGAGTATTACTATCTTTCTGGAGCCCTTTTCCCAGAATGTTTTATTCAGTGTAGTTCTGCATTGTGTTTCATCCCTCTCCAAAGACATCACTGTGAATGTCACATAGTCAGGAGTGTATTAAACTCATCATTTAAAGTCCAGTTGTGTTGTAGATTTTGTAAATCTGGTTTTTTTGGGGTTTTTGGAGATATTTTAAATAATCATATAGATGAAAGACTTTCTTGATGTTTCAGTTAACCTATCAAAGTTCAGTTTTGCACAGAGTGGTGTGAGAACATGTCTAATTTCTTCTTTCTCTGAGCAATTTTCCTTCTTGGTAGGATATGGCCCCTACCCTTTAGTTAGAGTGATTCAAGCCAGTTTGGGCATTCTTAGAATCACATACTTGATTTGTGTCTTTGCTTTGACAATTGACACTTCTGGGCACTCTTTGCAATGTTGTCAAAGTGTGAGAGGGGTGTGTAGGTTACATCAAGAGTGTGTGTTTCTCCCTCCTTATTTTGAGACGGTAGCCCTAAAGATGATCCTCATTCATTCCAAGAACAAGCCAAAATTGCTAACTTGTGATGTGCCACATACAGACTATTCAGAACCAGCAATTTATCTTTGGTAAATAGCACCCTGTAGGTTTCTAAACTACAGTTTTATCACGTGCTGGCATTGTCTTCACTCAAACAGTGTAACCTCTTTATGACAAGCTAACTGCAAGCCTCTAATAAATGGTTTTAGTTATAAAAATAATGATTAACTAAAAACTTGCCTTCTAATGTTTGTCTTCTGAAAGTGCTGGTACTAGTGTTGCTAGGAGATGTCTTGCTGCCTGCAGTTACCATGATGTATTTTTCTACATGGCTGTACAGTCACTAGAAGGTATCTTGGCCTTAAGCTGTAGTCTTTAGTAAGAGGAACCCAAGAAGAACAGTACTGTGCCCCTTTTATTTTGATAGGCTAATCATTGTATTTGAGATGTTCCATTGGTTTGGTTTGCAAGTTGAAGCAATGATAGGTGAAAGAATTTGGGGAAATTTCTTTCAATTTGATATTTTGTTTCAAGTTTTCAAAGCTTAAATATATATGTGGAGAGATGTCTGCCTTCCTTTACTTTGAGCTGGAAAGCAGAAATTCCCCTGTTGTGTCCTACACTGTCTGAGCAGGCTTTCACCCATAAGCAGGCAAGAGAAAATGATGTATCACCTTTTTTTCCCTTACTTCTTCCTCCAAATATACCCTTCAGGGCAGGGAAAGAAGCAACCTTTTGTGGCCCTTTTATACATTATATCTAAAGGAGAAGTTCTTGAACACATCTCCTGTCAGTTTTCAGAGGGCTTTCATAAGACATAATCTCAAGAGAAAATTAGCAGGGAACCGTTGGAATGGCCTCAGATCTTTGGTGGTAAATGTTGTAACAAGAGGTAAACTTACGGTGATAACTGTATGGTCAGAAATTAATGCCTGCAGAGGAAGTTACCAAATAGGAAGCTACTGAGCACTTGTCATAGGCAGAAGTACAAAATAACTTAGATTAGAGGCTGGCAGTTATCACAGTCATCATAAAAAAGATTATGTTGTTTGGGTGAGAAGAATGCCAGTACATAATATATTCGAACCTTAGAAATATACAAGGTGTTATCTATAAAGGATAAATTGCTCTGTCTTTGAATTGCTCAGTGCTCTGAATATCTCAGCCTTCTTATCTAAAAATGAAATTTGCAACCTTGCTTGGATGCCTTTTCCTTGAAAGGAAATGTTGCATGTATAAGTTCCTGGAAAGCACTTAACACTGATGGTTTTACTATCAAAATATTAGTGAATGTGTGGTCTCAGCCACAGTCTGATCCTGGTTACTTTAAACTTTTGCACATTAAAATAATACAATTTGTAGTAACTCAGGGTTGGTGGTGTTTGCTGATGGCTGGTTTTTTTCTATAAACTATAGTTTCAGCAGTGAAGCATCCTGCAAAAAACGAGAGGATTATTTGGAATGGCCTGAATATTTTATGGCAGTAGCTTTTCTGTCAGCACAAAGAAGCAAGGATCCAAGCTCTCAGGTAAGAAGGCAACATATAATAATAAGATAACCTAATCTATATTGCATATCGCATCAGATGTACATGTGGCACTTTCAGGGATTTCTTAATAAAAGTTATTTCAGTGTATAGCTATTCAGTTTTTAATGTAGTCAGCACTTTCTGTTACAGAAATTCTCTTACTGGGCCCGACCTCATGTGTATAATTCTGTGTACATTTGTAGCTTGGAGTTTTATAAATCATCTTTTCAACTGGAAGTTAAAATAACATGCATTTTGTCTCCTTTTTCCAGTAAATGTAGTCACTTTTAGAGGAGGATAAAACTGCTGGAAGTTTTAGGTTGTAATTTTTTAAGACACAGCATTTTACAAGTTTCTTTTCCTCACCTGTAAGAGTATTTGTTTATTTGTTCTTGGGTTGACTGGAGTTTTCTTCTGGTTTCTTTCCTCCCTCAGGATCCCCTTTTCCCTATGCTTCACTGTCTGTTCCCATTTTTCGCATTTTTCATGTGCCTCTGTTCAATATTGTTCAGTATTGATTTCAGGTGATTGATACAGCTCCTGAAACATGCTATCCTGCAGGAGCCAGTCAACCTGTTAGACTTCCTTTGTGTGAAAAAAATCAGGAAGCAAATCCCAGAAAAACAATTTGTTCACTTACTTGCTGCCTTCTGTACATTATGGCACTTAGCTCTCTGAAGGTTATTCACTCGGTTATTCAATTTTTGTTACCCAAGGGCTGTTTGATAAACATGTTGTGTGAATTAAAATTACTACTACTGCCATTTCAATAAATAATACAGGCAGAAAACATAAATATGGGACACTTCATCATTCTTTTAAGAAGAGTCCCTCTGTAGACTTGGGTTGAAGCAATAAAAGTGTGGGAGTTAAAAGGTTTGGGATTTTAGTGCGTGTTCGTGTAAACAAGCCACAAAGGCCTGTGAGGCCTGCATAAGCCAACACTTGTATTTCTGTTACATCTTTCATAACTTTTCTTTTGCTCCTGTTGCTCATACTGCTGCTGGCAAAACTAGTTTGGGGAGTTGAACTGACCTGTTTACTAGGGTTAATACAGAGCTGTTTCTGCTCCCTGAACTGGGTTCATTTCACAAGGACACAAGGAATAGTGCTGGCAGGCTGGGATGGGAATGGCATAACCCAAGTGGGTAGCAGAGTTACATCTGACCTGATTTATTTCAAAGCCCCACCAGTTAGGTACAATTGTAGCCTTGCTCACTAGATGGTGTGACTTAATATACTAAGTGAAGCTTGTATCTCCTAAATGAAAATTGTAGACTGGCTATTCATGTCTCATCTTTGTTGTTGACACATTGTTTTGCATGCTGTTGGTACTACATAAATCTGATTTTATTTAGGTTGGTGCCTGCATTGTAAATTCAGAAAACAAGATTGTTGGAATTGGCTACAATGGAATGCCTAATGGTTGCAGCGATGATGTACTACCCTGGACAAGAACAGGAGCAAATAGACTAGACACAAAATATCCTTATGGTAAGGCTTCTTGTGGTTGATAGGTTAGATTTGTGATGTCTGTATCTGTGAAAGTTCAGCTGCTAAAGTATCAATCAGTTTTTCTTCCACTCGCTTGATATTGTTAATGTGCCCATATGTGGTACACCAGGATAAAAATCACAGTCTCTCTGAAGGACTGACTCCTGGTGAAATAAATTCATAAATATTAGCCATTTTGTATTGGGGAGTGAAAGCTTGTAAATATAAAGCAGCTCATTAGCACACAGTTGCAGTGTGTGCAGATGATTACTGCTTCTGTGTGTTCGGCTCCACAGAAATTAGAGTGTGTGTGTGTGTATATGCAAAACAAGTAATTGGGTCTAAAAGACAGGTATTAAAATTGTAAACTCCAGTGGTTGTGGGAAATTTCCATTTCAGGTGGCATAGATTATACATATATGAAGAAGCTGAATATTTGTCTTGAAGTCTGTGTGCTGTGGGTCTACCCTTCTGTTGGTGAGGTGACTTTCATTGTTTATTTCAGCCTCTGATTTGATTCGCATTTACTAAATGGACAAAAGGAATGAAGAGCAAGGATGGTTTCATGGTAAATGCGGCTGAGTGCTGCTCTGGATCTTGCCTTTGTCTTTGCAGTAGGCATCGTTTGGCCTTCTGTAAGTGTGCTTTGAAGGGCCCTCCATGAAATTTGGTGGACCTGTCAGCAGGGCTGTGCAGTTGCTCCTCTGGATCAGGAGTGGTTTGCAGGAACCGAGGAGAGTGGGCTGCCTCGGGCTCCGTGCCATGAGTGCTGCCTGCTGTGCATGGAAATGGAGCTGAGAGCTGCCTCCTGGCCTGCAGTGGCTGATGTGGGGAAGGAACCTTGGTTGGGACTGGTGAGAGACCATACGGTCCCCATGTTCCTCAAGTCCCCCTTCATCCTTCTGTACCCACTCCAGGCCTGCTGCACCTCTGTGTGTGACACCAGTGCAGCAGAAGCCATGGGCACAGGAAAAACAGCTTCTTATCCTGTGCTGCATCTCAGCTATCCTGAGCTCAGGAATGGCAGGGGGGAGAAGCACAAAAGAGAGAACAAGAGCCTTGAGAAATTTTCCCTTCTCCCTGCATGAGTGGGGGAAAGACAGCACCAGAGTTCACCTTTTGCAGAAAAATACTGACTCTTTTCCAGTGACCGGTATTTATCTCTGCCTACTAATTCTGTTTCTTACTTGTGACTTTAACAGTTGGTGTGATAGAGAAATTAAACTTGCATGAGTTTTGACATAGCCTGAGTTCACTCAGAGCTCTCTCTAAAAACCATTTGCTGGTTTTCCATAGCATTGAAGTGAAAGATGGTATGCAGTGGCTCAGCACATAATTCATCAGTTTGATATTTTTGACTTCTTAAAACCCCAGTACTTTGTCCTTGTTCACTTCAGCAATTTATTATAAAACCTCTAATAGTAACTCTTAAGCTCGAGACCATTTCATATTATTTTTTGTAAGAGGTGTATTCCCAATACAGGGCCAAATTTGAAGTGTGCTCTAAACCACTGATTTTAGATACAGTGCTGTGACCATAATGGTGCAACTTAGTATGGTTACTCTTTATTTATAGGGTGAGGAAACAAGTGTTAGCCCATTGATTAAATATAAAGCACTGAAAACAGAATATTGATTTTGGTTGAATCTTTATGCAGCTGTAAGGTCTCCGTTCTGAACTAAAATCAGTGTGGGTGGTCTCTGTTATCTGAGCATGTTCCAGGCACTCAAATCTAAGCTGACCAATATGAACTAAAAGTGCTGTGAGGAACCTTTGTACAAGATGATGTGAGACATTTTTTCTTTTTGTTAACTCTGACTCCAAAAGATGTGGAGCATGTGATGTTTAAAAATTAAACTAACTAGTAACAGCTTGGAGTACTGAGTTGATTTCCAGGAGTTGGTCTAAGTACTGCCCTTCCCCCCCCATTATCTTAGTCTTCACCTCATTAAAAAAATCACAACTTTGTAACACAAAGTGTCTGCTGTGATGAATAAACAACCTATTTTGTAATTCACAGATCATTTAAACTCCAGCAATTTCTTATTAATCTTGATAGCACAGTTGACAGACCAGACAAGTATACATAAAAAAAAAAAATCTGCTTTAAAAAATTCTGGTAGATGCAGAGATACATAGAATTGCTGCTAAAATCTCATTAAACTGTCATTTTTCTTTTCTCCTTTTGCTAATCATCACGGCATTTGTGTAAATTGAAGTTTTTATCCTTGCATTTTCCTGACTGGCTTGTTCAGAGATGGTACAATCTTACTGTGTTCTCCATTAGCTAATCATGGGAATGATGGCACTTTCATCACTGCAATGTAGCTTATTAGATACAGCTGATGGTAATTTTGCATGTACCACCACACCAAGTTGGAAGATGCCTTCTGGAGCTACTTCATGCATTTCTGCTACAGGAAAGGGCTGGGGTTGGTCCTGAGTGCTGACCGCCTGCTGTTGGGTACTGCTGTAGGTCAGGCATAAACACTTAGCTCACTTCCCATCTGTTGTGCACCACTCTGACTGGCTTTCTCCAGAACAAAGCTTCAGTATTGCTCTTCCAGTGGTGCTCCAGAGGGCAGGGTGGAAAAAAGACTGCAAGAAAACAATCATCAGGTACAGACTTATAATGCAAAGCCTGCTGAGATGGTATGCTTAACCCTCCTCCTCCCCTCAGGCCATACTGGCAGATATGCAACACATACTCAGTTTCATGCTCTGAAAATCCCTCTCTGGTGGGCTGTATAAAAGTCTTCTCACTCCTTTATTCACTTTGAACTGAGACATACCAAATAGCTGCGTGGTGTCATGGGACTCTTGAGATGTGGAGCTTGAGGAACCCCAGGGCCAGGGGCAGTGTATTGCTGGTGGAGCTCTAAGAGGAACACCAGCCAGTCTGTGCCAGTTGGCCTCAGGGCCAGGGCTCAGTCCCTGGCCCTGTCAGTGTTTAGCAGCACAGATGTAGTAGGGGATTGGACCCAGAGGCGATTTTTGCAGAAGGGTGTTAGGTGATTCTATAACAAATTTATTGAGCTCCAGCAGAGCTGATGGATGCATTGACTCCACAGCTCTGACCAGATTCACTTTTTCATGGCTGAAAACTTTCCAATTTCCACCCTAAATTTGTCTGTGGTTAGTTTATAAGTTCTTGTGTGTGCCAGCATTGTTCTTTTAGCTTTTCTTATTCACTGTGGTTAACCCTTCCTCCTTCCCTGTGCACTTACTGGTAACAGTTACCTTTTGAACTTCAGTTGTAAGGTTAAACAAGTCCTGTCACTCTTTAATTTTGCTGTGTCTGGAAGCTTGCTGGTTTGAAATTCACCACTGTCTGGGTTATCCATGTCTGCTGCAATATACTGTATAGCTATCTCACACCCTCAAGAGTGGGCTCTGCTCAGCTCACTGTTAGGGGCAGTGTTGTGCTTGATTAAGAAATCCAGGTGTAACCCGAGCTGCTACAGGGAGAAGGCATCAAAATATGGTAGGTAGTGTTTACCTTACCTCAGAGGATGTAAACATTTCCAAGCCATTTGGATATTACAGGAATAGTGACGTGGATCACTTGTATTGATACTCTGCATTCTTTATGAGACTCTTGAAGTGGATAAAGGCTCTTCCTTGTAATTGTAGTGTATATTTGACATAGCCTTGTTATGTCAGAAAGCACAGGGTGTTTTGCAGAGTGCCATTTTTCACAGCACAAAATCAGGATTTTGTCGTTATGTTGGAACTGGCTCCAGGCTGCCAGTCAGTGACCGCAGCAGGGATGTGTCTGTGCACGAGAGAAATGGAAGGCCAGTTTTACTAAGATGTTTTAAACATTTACTAAGATGTCATTAAAAGCTCTTCCTGAAGCATTGTGTTCAGTACTATGTGCAGAAGCTTCTTAATAATTAGGCAAAGTTCTGTCTTTCAGAGTCAAAAGTGTGCCCTCCATTTCTGTTAGATGAATCTGAGGATTTGTTGATGCTCAGTTTCCTCTCACCAGTCATTTAAAATACTACATTTGTCTCCTATTAACGCAAATCTTCCCACTAATTCTGGTTGCTGTGCTCCTGTTATGCCCTCTGTCTCCACTGTAATCTAAGAACATCCATTTGACAACCAGTCTCTAATTAAGAGTTTTAAATTAAAATGACTGGCAAATTTAGAAACCTCTGAGCAATACAGAAAATACTGAGTAAATATGCTTACAAATATTTATACAGGTTCAAATATGATAAAATATGTGCTGTGGCAAAAAGTATGCTCTAATTGAACAGTACCTGCTGTGTAAAATGAACCAAACTGTTATCAACATTTCCTTGTGTTAGGATTATGAGCTTTTTGTCAATTTTTCGGAGAAATGAACACTCAACAATATTCAGGCAAATGTTAGTTTTATAGAAGCTGTTATTTTGACAGCACAAAATTTGATAAGGCACTCCGAATAATGTGATGCTCTCTCTGCAACTGACAGTGCAAAGATGAGGCTTCAGCTGGGAAGGGGATCTGTAGGACATGGCCTCCACTTATAGCCACTCACTCTTGTCCTGCGTGGATTTTTGTCCAATTCTGGTGTCATACATCACATCTGTAGAAAGTTTGGAGATTTAGAAACAACAATTCCTCTTGTTCTACTTGCCCACTAAGAAACACCTCTGTGTTCTGCTAGGAGTAGAACCAACTTGGAGCAGGATGGGACAAACTGTGAAATAGGGTGGGTTAGCTAATGCTGCTCAGGTTTTAAGAGGGTTTCTCTGGTCTGACCACAGCGAGTTTTGTGATGTTCATAAAGGGGCTGAGTGGTTCCCATCTTCACTTCCCACTTCTCGTAATTCATGGAAGAAAGCAGTGAGGCTGGGATTGCATTTTTCTTACTGCAGTCTGAAGAGGTCAGGGCTCCCAGCATATCTGGTGCTGTTATCTTTGCCTCTGTGCCCTGACCACAGCAGCTGCTCTTCTCCAGCACACAGTGGGAGAGAGAACAGCAGGAAGGGCTGAGGGCAGTGCCAGCCCAGCATCAGTGTCCTGCCTGCCCTTAATGCAGTGATCAGCAACCATCCCTATGCTTTCAAAAACGTTGGAAAAAAATGGATGTCATTCTACTAATTCCAGATCCATCAACCACTGTCCCCAGTGGTTGTCACTCCCAACTCCATTCCTTAAATTAATGTTTTGATACCTTCTGTGATTCTTGCTGAGTTCAATGTCAGAGATCCAGAAAGCGAAGGATAACAAAGTTCCTAGTCTGGCTCAGTTAGTAATTAATAGCATTAAAAAGTCATTCTGCCTAGCCCTTCCTCTGATTGCTTCTTTAAAGGGTCTTTAAAGTTATGGTGGTCCCTAGCATGCTCTTCATCAAGCATGTAAGCCTTTAAACAGTATTAAACACTTTGACTAGTCTTGTGGTTCTTATAAAATTGCTAGTCAGAACACGTTTAGTATGTGGGAAGAGTATTTCTGACTCTGCAACCCACTGGGAACATGCTCATGTTGAGTGTTCAATCCTGAAAAATTACCATTTATAGGGTAAGGAGGGGTCTCTTATTTACAGGTGAGCTTAAGGATGAGTACTGCCTCATCTATGCAACACAAACCAGCATGCAATGAGAAGAGATAGAAACACTAGCAATTAATACTACCAGTAATGAAGCAGTCATTCATCTGCTATTTTCTTTTTTTTTCCCCCTCTCATGAACGTAGTAGCAGGTGGTGGGAATGTCAGAGCACACACTTAACTTCTCGTTGCATGGTTATTTCTTCAGCTAATGAAGCCTTTTGAGAATACTTTTCAAGCTACTTTTCCAGAATGGAAACCAGCGTTGTGAACTTGATATTATGTTGGCTATATGTGAATTTTTTTTTTAAAAACCAGAGCTCTGGAACCCCTCATGGGGTATTGTAAAAATTCTTAGTTTTACTAGTCTGCTTAAAGATACAATTTTCAGAGTTCTGAATACTGTGCACCTGTGAAAGGTTATTTTAAGTTAGCTTCTTACTATCGCAGAACAATTTGTAACTATTAGCAGGAGCTCTTAACACATTAGAAAACTTCATAACACCCCAAATGTAAACTAGTTAGTCATTAACAAGAGGGATTTTGGACTTCTAGATTTGTTTTCTGTCTCTCAAAAAAGCTGGGCAGGTCTATAAGAAAAATCTGGGGATAATAGACCTATCTTACCTAGTCAGTCAATGCCTATTTGTCAGAGAGAGGTGAATGTGAATAAGAGGGAATTAAGAGTGATGGGACAAAGTCTAAAAATACTTGTCTGATGCCAGTACCTTCATAAGGACCATCTGGCATAATATCCCTTTATAAGTAGCAGATGTCTAGGGAGATGTATAAAACAAAGGCATGTGTAGTGATAGTTCCCCAGAATATACTTTCAAATCACAGCAACTGAGACAAAATGGTTTGGTATTTAATAGCCCAGTAGACTAAAAGAAGTAATACTGGATGGAAAAAGATGACTTCTGGAATCAGTGCCAAGTTCTGGTCCTGTAGTACTTTCTGCAGTAAGTTCAGTAGTAAATACTTGGTTGGACTACTGCACGCATGAAAACCACATCTCCTTTTCTGTTTGAAATGGATGCCTGCTGGGTTTGTTGGAGACTTAAATACTTTTTGTCTTGGAATGATTAGTCTCTGTTTCTTATTGCTGTCTCTGTGTCTTCTGTCCACATGAGAGAGTTGTAATTTTTCTTATCTTTAGATTGTGTGAAGATGGTCAGGAGGCAAATTTATCTTTTCCCTTGCTCCAGCTGATTATCTTCTATAAGTTATTTTTGGCCTGATCTTGTTTTTGCTTGGGAAGAGGTTTATTGTTGAAAGTTTGTAGAAGTCTGCCAAAAGAACCTTTTTCTCTCATTAGTGCAGGAAGGAAACTTGTTGCAGTACTAATAATGAAACTTGTTTGGTTTTATGGCTGAAGATTTCTGAGTTTTAGTGAAGGAAAAATATTTACTGAAGGAATTAGCTTTGTTTCTTTTTTTGGTTTTGGGAGCCTTTGAAAACATCCTTCTTTCTGGAGGCCTTCCATATTTTGAACTGCTGCCTAGTACATAAATAGATTGTTCAAAGAAACTTAAAAGTGATGTTTCTGTCCTGTTGACATAGCCCCTCGTTCCGGTTGTGGAAATAATGTCATTCTTTCACTCAATTCTCCATAACCCCAGAAAAATAATTCTCTGACTATTTATTGTAAAGACTGGTGCAACTTAGTAATATACTTGGAGTGCAACATATTTTCTGAATTTTCTAAGTTTATTGGTTCATATAATTGCATCTCTCATACACTTAATGGCATTTATTTAAAATACAGTGTGACCCAATAACAGTTGCAATAGAAACAGTAATAATAGTAAAAGAAGCCTTAATGTGATGGTCCTTGGCTCTTGGTTGTTTTTTTCTTTTTCAATTTCCTACTTTTTGTGTTGGTTTCTGGCTTTACTGGTTATGAGAAGGTATGTGGGCAGCATAATATGGGCATGGTAGAAACCAATACTGAGCTTTCTTTAGCAAGTGTTTGGTCCTTTGTGACTTGTCTGCATGGGAAAGTTTGTGTGCTGTAAGTTAGGCTGTAAATTTGTGGTGCATTAGCTGTTATATAGAAAATTCCATGTAGACATTTAGGGCATACGGAAAACATTTCCATTCAGCAATGATTCCTGCGCGTTGAAGGTGCTGCACTCAGTTATTTGTGTGGTGAGATCATTCACACAGAGGTCAGCATATAGCACCAAGTTTACTATGAAGCTGTGCTGTGAAACTTTGTTTTAATTTTCACGTGGGCGCAAGGGAGAAGAAAATGACTTTTTAAAAAAATCTGTTCTTCAAAACAAGCAGTGGAAAAAATCTTAATGTTGTCTGCACATGCAGGTCTCTAAATGATCTCAAAATCTCACCACACTCCAGCATCTGTTTAAGAAGTCAGGGCAGCAGGCAGTTTCTTAGTAGGTAGGTACATAAATTATGCAACTTGCTGTTATTCCTAGGAGTAAACAGGAAGTTCTAGTAGAGATCCTAATGTTTTTTTCAGAGCTTCATTGTGGACGACACAGAAACTTTGCTCTTCTCACCTGTGTTGGTAACACATTAGATCATCTGCTGATGTGTGCCTTATAAACACTGAAACCCTAAGGTGCTGTCTGTCCAGAAAGAGCTGTTGTCTTACAGTGGAATAAGGCAGGATGGTCTGTTGCTACCTGGCCTGTCTCAAATCCATGGAGAAATACAGGACTTTGTTTTCCTGCTTGGAAGTCTGGCACCTTTTAATGAGCAGTAAACTCACTTTAATATTAAAGCTGGACGTTTTTATGCTCGAGTGTATCTTGTGTATTGTGGGGGTGAGAGAGTCCTGCGGCAGCGCTGAGCCGTTCTGAGGCCCGGAGGACAGAGCTGCTGGGTTTCACTTGGCGGTTCTGCTGCCTTTAAGAGCGCTCCTACAACCATCAGACTGCTCCTATCTGCGCATGTAAACACATAAATGAGCTGTTTTATACTGGCAATTAGAGACTCAGGAGAGTTGTGAAGCTGTGAGATATTGCTTCACTAAGGGTGGTTGCAATGGCTTGGCCCACAGCCCACGGCTTTGTTGCCTGCAATAGGTGTTAGCAAATGGCAGTGCTAATGCACTTAATGATATCATTACTAATCAGCAGCCTGGTCAGAACAATTGACCTTCATTGATCTTGGTATTTCTGCTTTTATTTCCTTCTCTGCCCCTTATGATAAGCTGTGCAAGCCATTTGCCTTTGAAAAGATGTAAGCAGTTATATTGTAACACTTTAATTTTAGTTTGACCGATTTATTTTAATGATCAGTATTATGAATTGTTTCTTCCCGTGTTTAATCAGTGTGCCATGCCGAATTGAATGCCATCATGAACAAAAACTCAGCTGATGTGAAAGGCTGCAGCATGTATGTTGCCTTATTTCCATGTAATGAATGTGCAAAGCTCATCATCCAGGCAGGTAAGCAGTAGTGCCAGCTTGCTTTTACAGGGTTGCAGTGGTGTGCTCATTGGTATCTTATAATAGATGTATTTTATGTTAAATTGCTGATGTTAGATCTAAATTAATTGCACTGTCAACTTCATAAGATGCTACTTGTGGGGGTTTTTTGCATCTGAATGGTGCCAAATTTTTCCAGTGCTAATTGCATCTACTGTGATTCTAAACGTGCTTCTAATTTAGGTTTGTAACTTCTTAGACCAGGAGCTGCCAAAGAACAACGCAGGCTTTGCATATAATTACTGTCAATTTTACTGTGCTCTGGCACATTGAATAGAGTAGGGCAGAAAGAAATAAACTTCTGCATGACAAAAGGTCTATTGGGAGTATATACATGAAATTTTAATTTGAATGTGATGCATGGTAGATATTTGAAGATTTTAAAATATCTTTGCTCATAAATGTCATAAGATTTCTATGATCCTAGTTTAATTATGTCTTTCATTACAATTATTATAAATCTGTGCCGTGGCAGCGAGTGTGCTGGCCTAAATGTGTCTCCTTTTTTGAGATTAGGCAGTATCTGCAGCAAGCTTCAGTTCTGTAAAAATCTTTGCTTAAAGTAGCATATATTTTGCTCATGGAGTGAAGTCATGCAGTCCCAGCATGGATTGCTGTTCTGGGGAGTGTCTCTCACTACTAATGACCACAAGAATCTCGGAAGAAAGCAGCAAACAGAATGCTTCTTTATTTTGGTTCAGTATGGTTTGAAATCAAGAGGGGTGAAGAGGGAAAGATGATGGTATTCTGCATTTGTGCTTCATACAATTCTCTTACTTACAGAATCAAAATCAAATGGTCTTCAAGGTAGATTGGCTGCTTCTTCTCAATGCAGTCACTCATCCTTTTCCTTATACACTTAGGTCAGCACTAAATTGCAATGTATTGATATTCATGCTGTCTGGCAAACACAGGAAGATGTTGATCAGCTGTGAAATGCTTGTGAATTCTCTTTTGAAGCCTTTATATTTCTCCCCTGCCTAAGTAATTTGGGCAAAGATCATTCAGCAATTTTACACAGCATACATTTATGAGTAGAGGTGTACCAAGGAGTTGTAGAGCATGTGGGTTAATGCTGCCTCTTCTGATTTTGTGCACCAGGCATTACTATTTTTTTTCAGTGTAATTCTAACATTTTTTTCTGTGTGACTTCTTTAGGCATAAAGGAAGTTATTTTCATGTCTGACAAGTATCATGACACTACAGAAATGACAGCTGCACGGCGAATGTTTGATTTGGCAGGTATTATATATAGGTGAGAGAGCTTTGAATTAACTTTGTTTTTACTCTGGAATGGAAGAAAAGGAGGGCATGAAAGAGACCAACTTTATGGCAAATGTTTTTCTTCTTTGAGTCATGTAATATTTTATTCCTCCCTAGTGTTTGTAGATGGCTTGCTCTGTAGAAGAACTGGGTTGACAGACTGTTGCACCATTCTTTTGTCTTGTGTGTGGTTAAAGTTCAATTTTGTAACGTTTGTATGAGAAAATGGCCCATTGCTCCTTTTGTTCCTGGAACGCAAGTGAAATTGCAAAGGGGGTGGTTATTTGTTGCATTGTACTTGGGAGTGTCCTCATTGACCCTCCTTGAGCTGGAGGTTGGGCTAGATGATCTCCTGAAGTCCCTTGCAACCGAATTATCTGGTAGTCATGCGAGTTGGGCTGAAACAATCAACTGGTTTTAATTTTCTTTTGTTGTTTTTGTGGATTACTCCATCCTTATTGAAACTTTTTTGTTGCAGTCAATTTGGGAAGGTATCAAACAAGCTGCCCAGAATGAGTTTTTGGTACATATAGCTGTTCATCTTCTTTGGTTAGCTTTTTTGTGAGAAAAGGGTAAAACTTGGAATATTTGCCTTGAAGTAATGATAATCTGAAAAGTGTTTCAAGAGTGGGGTTTTTAAAGACAATGACAGAGATACCTAAAGACAATCTGTTCAATAGTTTGACAGGAGTAACATGCTGTGGGTGAGGCTAATTATGTAGTCAGGGAGGCTTTGCAACTCTAAAAAGTTTTACAATATTAATATAAAGACTTTGAAAAATTTGCAAACATAACAATTCTGACATAAAATTTTAGGATGAAAGATACCTGCTGGGCTAAGAAGCATCCATGGAGAAACACAGCAGTACTTGAAATTCAGTTTTAGTCCTTCAGTGTATTTCCTGTCTACTAAGACTATTTGACTAAGAAGCATAAATCATTCTCTTGCAAGTCAAATCTTGTAACTTCTCCAGGGTGAGAAATGTTTCTTGCATTTCAGATTTCTCTTCTGAACAAAGCATTCAGAGTGTCTGTGGTCAGCAGCATGTGCTTTTCTGTGTTGACTGTTACTTATCCTTGTATCGATTGCTAAGGATGTAGGTGGTACTTAATGAATCTCTTGAACTGAACCGCAGAGCTTAATTAGGCACTAAATCCACACTATTTGCATAATCTTTTGTTTACTGGTAGACTGGAAAATATATGCTCAGTCCCTATATACTTTCCTTGCTAATTGCTGTAGCAGATGCTCTAATGGTAATAAAAGGAAACATTTTGTGGCAGTATTAATTTTAGAGTTCTACAGTTACAATTTTTAAATTATTCCTTCTTAACTAGTTTGGGTTTTACCCAGTATGGCATCATGTGATCTATTCCCCTTGCACAAAAAGTATTTTAATATGCTGACACAAAGCTTGAAAGTTTTTCTAAAACTTGGCAGGAAAGAATTGATCAAAATATCAATATTATCAAAATGTATTCCAAATATCTTTTATGTATGCATACATACACAGTATATTTAAATATTTTTTCTGGATACCTGTATCTGTACCTACATAATTAAATATATATTACAAATATTTGAAATATTACTATAGATGAACAAAAATCCCAGAGCTGGTAACATGATGCCACCACCTGCAGCTAAGTTCTTAAAAGTCCTTTGACTCCTGGGTAATTTATCAACTCCAATAGCTGAAGAATGTATAGGGTAACCCACCCCATGTGTCTTTTTGTCTTAGTCTTTCTTGTCCAGGTTTCTCTCAGTGTGATGCACTATAATTGGCTCCCATAGAGAAGAAAACTATGAGAATCCAAGGATGTGTTTTTTGGGATTTTTTATTCCTTCAAAAATCTAGCTGGAACTAAAGCAAGCAAAATGTTTTAACTACTTACTAACTAATATCTGTATTTTTCTTTTTTTTAGGGAATTCAAGCCAAAGTGTAACAAGATCATCATCGACTTTGATTCAATTAACAGCAGACCAAGTCAAAAGCTTCTGTGAATTATGTCTCATTAAGTCTTTAGAAGAGTGTGATTATCCTTTTTTAAAAAGCTGCTAATGCCTTTCATCTTGAAGTTACTTGCAACTTTTTAATGGTTTCTGTAGCTAAAGTAGACTTATATGAAATCCAAGGCATAAAATGTCCCCCTCACTTCATCTTGTCATGTGGAATCTAAATCTACTTAAAATTTTTTTATGCCTTTATCAAAACTGCTTAAAAAGTGGAGACACGTAGATGAAACAATATATGTAAAGAAAACTGTTCTGATTCTTCTTGTATTCTTCACCACATGCTCTGATGGGCTGTCAGCATAGATTTAGACTCAGTTTAACAGTGGTACTTGTAACCAGTAGTACATTGGAATATGCTAATATATGTTGATCTCTCTGTTGGATATGTGGATCTTAACAGTTGATCCTAATAAAGAACAAAAACTGTTATCCATGCAAATGCTAATCTTCCAACTAGCCTAACACTAATATTTAACAGGTTTTACAGCTCTAAGAATGTGTGGCATTCTGCTTGTGTTACCCAACAAATGAAATTCTGATTTTTCTTTTAATTGCTATCTGACATTGCCATACTTGGGGAGGGTTGAGAGAGGAAGCTGTTCTTAGAATTGTCCATGCCTGAGTGAGCTGTACAGGTGCTTTCAAATCTTTGTTTTCCCCAAGACTCCAGAACTGAAAGGGGTTGAGGGAATAAATAATTTGTCTCTACTTTTGGGACTCTTACAGTGAGTTTGTTTTCATGTGTAGAAAAAACAATTTTACTGGTCTAAGCTGTTTCTAGATAATCCAACACAGCTCAGTCTTAAACTCCACCTGTAAGGAAACTGAATCACTTTTTGTCCTTTGAGAGAAATTGGAGATATTCAACCCATATCCATTTCCATGCCAAAAGATGTAATTACGGTGTTAGCTTGTTTCCCAGTGCTGACATAGTACCTCAATTTTCATAAATGTTGCCTAAAATAATATCCTTTTTAATTTTATCTTGAGATCTGGGAATAGATTTGAGTTCCTTTTCTCTAATTTGATTTTTAAAAATTAAATATGCCTAATGGCTTTGTTTAGATAACATTGGTGGTTGTTTGTTTTGTTGTTTTTGTTGGGGTTTTTTTTTAATGTGGTTATACTTCAATGAGCTTTTATTTTCCCTACAAAAGCTTTGTTTCGTATTTTGGGACATTATGTAATTTGGCTTCATACCAGTATTATTAAAGTCTTATTAAAATCCACTACATTGAAGTAGACTCATTATTATAATATTAAGTCATGCACTTGGCTCCAGAGCGCTGCTGTTTTTGCAATCATATGGAAAGCATATTTTGTGCATTTGTGATATTACATAAAGTATAATGTTCATGAACCATTTGACTACTAAAGGGATCACTGTAATGTATTATGTGTCCATTTATAAGGTAATTTCTGAGTTTCTTTTTCCTACAACTGTTTTCCATGTCAAAATTGGTCTGTGGCTTAGTGCCAGAAAAACAAATTTGCACATATGTGTGTGTGGGGGAGCATGAAAGCTGAAAAATTACTTTAATAAAATGTCACTAAGCCAGTTTATGCACATCTTTTTCTTTGGTCTGAATTAGTAAGTAGAAGCATTTTGACTTATATGTGCCTGACAATAGGATAGAGGGGAGAGAAGAAGCAGAATTTTTGGGTTTTACAGCAAAATTGCTATTTTCATATATAATTGCTAATCTAAGTTCAGATTTAAAATGTATATGTATTTTGATTTGAGTTACTTTAAGTGTTTCGTGTTAGGCCTTGGATACTGTGACCTAAAAGTTTTTTGAACCAATGTCCAGATGTTTTTAGAAGGTACTTTTATTAACTTTTTCTTCCCCCCAGGACTTTTCTGGTTGTGTAACAAAAAAGTAGCACTGGAGAAAAGGATAGGATTTTAGAGTTCTCCTGATCAGGTTTTGATCTGATAGAGGCACACGTACAAGATATCAGAGTAATGGTCAGTTGACTCAGGCTAGTAAGTGGACTAATTTCCAGAGCAACTTTATGGAAAGGGAGAAAGCATATGCACAGCTCTTGAGACAGCGTGTGCTTAGTTCGAGGGTAATGTTTTAGAGCAAATCTTAAAGAAGACTTGATCCTTACTTGTGCATGTCCAGTGCTCTGTAGGTTTTTTGCTGTGCTTCTTAGGTTTTTTTGGTTTTGTTTTAATGGTTCGGGAGATAGTGCTTTGACTTCCAAATAAAGAACAGAAGAAACAAAGAAAACAGCTAAATATATTAAACTATATTTCTGTTGCTGAAGCTCAAGTTTGAGGTTAGAACCATTTGGACTGTAAGGATTTCTGGAGGGTATTTAGTCTTACCCCTTGCTGAAAGCACCATTGACTTACAAGTTAGATCCAGTTGCTGGGGCCTTGTCCAGGTGAGTGTCTCCAGGAACCAAGGTTCTGCAGCCTTTTTGGTCAGCCATTCCAATGTCTGATGTTCACACTCGTCCTCTGTGACACAGGCACCGCAACAGGATGCACCCAGTGGATGCAAGGATCCAGGTGGATCCTGTTCTTTCAAGCTGCCTTCCATCCACTGGATACTCAGCCAGAAGAGAGTTGTTCTGTTCCTGGTGCAGGACTTCGTCAAGTTTCCATCAGTTCATTCCTCCAGCCACCACTGCAGTGGAACTGCACAGGTCCTTCTGTGGCTGCCAGCACCACTCCCATGGTAAACCACCCCTCCAGTCTGCCAGGGTAAGGGGGGGTGACTGCAGGCTTAGGCTTCAGTAGGGATTGCTTGAAAAACCTGGTACAGCAACCTGAAAGGAGACTCTGGGGAGCACTTTGGTAGTTACTTTGGAACCATTATCTGGAGGAAAAAGTCACATTCAATAAAATGCTATTTTTTCATATTGAACTGGATCCTAGCCAGCTCAATATAACTCTGTCTTAACAGTTAAATCTAAATCCTGCCATCATCTAGATTTTCCTTACAAATACGAGTCCATTCCCTTGTCAGAAAACCCAAGGAACTGGCAGTCTATTTACATAAATTTAATGTAAAAAAGGGTAGTTTCACAGGCTGGCATACTGAGTAAAAGCATCATCTGCATCTTTGAAGCTTTGATCACTGACTGCATTTTATTGCTTTGTATATTAGGAGTATTTTCACAAAGATAACAAGAAGTGTGCTGTGACCAGTACAGTTGTTCTGATTTCTTAAATAGTCTATGAGAACCCTGAAAATAGCTCTACATTGCTCAGCCCGATAGCTCCATGTACATAACTGCAGAAGCTGCAGTAGTTCATCAGCTAACAAAATGATTTTTGCAGGGATTTCAAGCTGTTTACAATGAGCAAAATGAATGAAAATTCTGGCTTCCCACCCCTGGCTTTTCTCTCAAGCTGGGTCATAGGAGTCTTTATGCAAGTGAGTGAGGTGGGACCAGCACAGAGGCCTTACCTGATGCCCTGAAGCAGCAATTGCAGGGGGCTGGGTCTAATTCTCAGCTGGTGCCTGGGATAAGTTTATGAGCTGCAGCTGGGGCTGTGGGGAGCAGGTGGGCTTTAGGGAGCCAGGAAACGGCTGTGGAGCAGCATGAGACTCATAAAGGAGCAGCCAGCAGTGCTCTGGTAATCCAACAGGGTTGGTTTGGGTTGCTGCTGCAGTGGGAGCACTTAAGAATGAAGTACAGAAGTGACCACAGCTGAAAGGCCATTTATTTGCAGCTATTTCTTCTCAGTTGTAGGTAAGAAAAGGATTTATATAATAGAGGGCTGAAAGTGTGAGGTACCAACTCTGTCTCCCTTCAGTGGTGAAGGCTCAAAGGGTTTGTACCACTATAGCTTCTTTTAGCAGATTTATCTCCCTTCCCTTTAAAATCCAGGTTTATCTAATGTAAAACTCTCTCTGATTTGAGAACAGAGGGGTAAAACTTGTTTCAAGTGCTTAGTCTGCATCTACTTCGTGTTCTTAGCCTTGGGAACTACTGAAAGGCACAGTGCAAAAGCATTGAACAGAGCTGACTGTCTAACAAACCCTACATGAAACCTTAAAATCCACGTTGCCTTCCTTTTACACTTAATGCTCCTGTTTACTTTCTCTGGTTTGAAGGAAATGAGGGAGAGGGGAGAAAATTTAAAAAATCATGAACTGTGTCTGTCTCATTCAAAAAAACACTGCCTTCCTGGCATTTACAGCTCAGTTACACAGCAGTGCAAGCTTTAATGAAGCATGTGGTTAATCAAGCTATGGAAGAGTGCAGCATTTGATTTTTTTTCTTTTTTTTTTTTTCTTTTTTTGCTGGAGTAAGAGCTTAATTGCAGCAGCTTGCTTCCTCACATTGCTCATCTTCAGGAGCAGTGGATTTATGTCGTCTGAATGCTTCAAAGACACTGGTGCGGCTGAGCTTTGAACCCCTTCCCTGCTGAGGAAGCATCCCAGGAGGAAGGTGCCTTGGGCAGCTCCATGCCTGCAAGGCACCACCAGATAATTGTGGTGGGAGGGCTGCTGCCTGTCACTCCGAATAACGAAAAGGAAGGGCACCATCTTTCTCTGAACTGTGCAGCAGAAGGGCAACACTTGAAACGGAGATATATGTGACAGGGTACATGAATTACAGTAATTTGTTTTGTGCATCTACCTGGGGGTTTTTCTGGGTTTGTTTTGTTTTGTTTTCCTTGTTTTTAGAGGGAATTAAGGATTAGAGGTTAGAATGGGAAACTGCTACTTCTGTGTCGTATGCTTCAAGATTTGTGCTGGAAAATCTTGCCTCTGCCAGGGTGCTCCCCCTGCTAAATGTGAGGCAAAAGAAAGAAAATCAAGCTCGATGTGCTAGATTTTTAGTTGTTGACATTATTTACTGTGCTGTTAAAAAACCCTGCCCTGAGGAGAATGAGAATAATGTGCTCTAGCAGCAAAATATGCATAATAAAGAAGCAATTGCCTACAGTTTCCTGGGATTTCTTACTCAGTTCTGTACTTCCCTATTCCTCCATTGTTTCAAGTTAATGTGTACTTCAATTCTGCCATGCAAATATTCAGGAAGGCTCCCTGCACCAAAGGAGAGGAAACGAAATATATTCAAATCCCTGCTTCAGAGGCATAAGTTGTGCCTTGGTTTGCCTGAGACCTGGGTACTTTCTTTAGCTGGCTGTGTAACTCTGCTGTTGCTGCTTGTTGACTCGTGCAGAAGTCTTTTATATGGCATATCTTGTTGTGAGAGGGTTTTCTTTCCTCCACTGTTCAATCAACTCTGACTGCTAATCAGAATGTTGCTGGGTAAACAGGACTGATTAAAATTAAAATTTTAATTTTGTGTTGTAAACAATATGGCACTTTAATATTTTTCCTGTTATTAAAGATACTACTAATAATGCATCTAGTGTTTTGTGCTGCGGTTTTCATATTCATTTCTTCAAGCACTGACAATCTTTGCTTTACATTCAGATGCCAGGATTTTGTTTTCAAGGGTGACTGTACTTAATTATATTGGATGGGGGGGAGGGGTGTTTGGTTTGGGATTTTTTGGTTGTTGTTGCTTTTTGGAGGAGGTTTGGGGGGCGTTGTTTGTTTGGGGTTTTTGATTTTGTTTTTTGATCTCATGGGGAAGAAATGTTTCTTTGACAACTGGAGACATCACACTAATAAACAGCCATATCGTGAATGCCTTAGTCTATGTGAATCTACTTGTTACTGTAACATTGCTTATCTAACTCCCAGAGGAGAAAAACCAGGCTCTAATTAGGTGTAGAAACACTGTAAAAGTGTGTTGGTCGGTTCTTGGAGACTTGCCCTGAGGGGAAGGACACGGAGGCTAGAAAGTCCTAGACAGCAAAACAAATTTGTGATGGGATGTTGAAGTCTGGGGATGAAAGGAAGGGAGAAAAGGAAATGTGTGGTTGCATAAGAGGCCTGTTATCTGTCAGGCTCTGCAAGGCCAAAGGAAGCTTATCTGGAAACAGGGTAGGGGGAAAGAACCTCCCTGTGATTTGGTGAAAAGTGGGTGGAGAGTTTGAGTAGGTCAGACAACCATGTTCTCAACTTTTGTAAGCTTTTCAAAGTGGCTAGGGAATATGTATGCTGAAAATCCCTGTTTCTCTCATGCTAACTGAAGTAATTTTCTTATGAATTGGACAGGCTTCGTAAGTGCTTCTGGTGTGCCTGCTCACCAAGAGATCACTGCAGAGCACGTGTGTGGCTGGTTTATGGGAGTACACTGAATTTCCTGTGTAGGCTTGAGGCAGCTGGACTACAGCCTCTGTTCCAGGGAGTCCCACAGACAGTGACTTCAGGGACTGCAAAGGAGAGTGACTGTATCCCACTGACAGTCACATCTCTACTCTGAAAATAAAACTGACCAGTAGATTTCACAGTGCAGTGGCCCCTGGTGATTTCCAGGTGTATGCTTTGACTACTGCCTCCTCCTCCCCTGCCTGCTCTCTTGCACCCTCTCAATGTCTCTTCCTGCAGACACTGTAATCTCTTCCAGAGCCTCTTTCCCTCCAGGGATTTCTAGAGAGACGTGAACAAGGGGACTGTGTGGCAGAAGTGGCATAGACATGGCAGAAACAGCACGGGTCCTTGTTCACCTGGCAGAGCTGTAGGTCTCTGCTCCTTCTGTTCCCCTTCCCTGAAATATGGGGCCTTGCAGCACTACAGCCGCCTCCACAGGGCTGTGTTGTGCAGAGAAGAGTGGGAGCCATGGGAGGGCTCTTCCACCTGAGGGACACTTCTCTCCTAGGGCAACACCATGGCTCAGGTAGGATGGCTCTAGCAATAGGATGTCCCTACTGCTCCTCCCCTCATTGCTCATGCTGGCTCATCTTCCTGTTGGAAATTCTCCTGTATGAGCATGGGTGAGCCAGGTCACTCCCCAGCAGGATACATCTGCCTGAGGCTGGGCCTTTAGGATGCTAGGCACCCTAGGGCTGACAAGCCTAGAGAGGGGTCATTGATCATGGAATCATTAAGGTTGGAAAAGACCTGTAAGATGATGAAGTCAAACCATCAGCCTAGAACCACCACCACCATGTTCACCATTAAACCATGTCCTCAAGTGCCATATCCACACATTGTTTGAACACTTCTAGGGATGGTGACTCCACCACTTCCCTGGGCAGCCTGTTCCAATGTTTTACAACCCTTTCCATAATTTTTTTCCCCTAATATCTAGTCTAAACTTTTCCTGGCACAGCTTGAGGCCATTTCCTCTTGTCCTGTCACTTACAACCTGGGAGAAGAGACAAACCCTACCTGGCTACAGCCTCCTTTCAAGTAGTTGTAAAGAGACAAAGTCTCCCCTGAGCCTCCTTTTCTCCATACTAAACACCCCTAGATCCCTCAGCTGCTTCTCATAAAACTTGAGCTCCAGACTGTTCACCAGCTTCACTGCCCTTCTGTGGACACAATCCAGTACCTCAATGTCTTTCTGGTAGTGAGGGGCCCAAAACTGAAGACAGCACTTGAGGTGTGTCCTCACCAGCGCCAAGTACAGAGGGACAATCAGTCCCCTGGTCCTGCTGGCCTTGCCATTCCTGATACAAGCCAGGATGCCATTGGCCTTCTTGGCTGCCTGTGCACACTGTTGGCTCATGTTCGGCCAGCTGTCATCCAGTACCTCCAGGTCCTTTTCCACCCGGAAAAATGTCTGGCATGATTCTTGTTGTGTGGCATTAAAAAATGGTACACTTTCATACATCTGGGCTGAAAAAAAACCTTAATAGGCTGATTCCACTTCTGGCCAGTTCCTTTTCTGTTGATCATAGCTTAGAGTGCAAGAAAAGCTGCACGTATCCTTTGCTGTGAGCTAAGCAGCCTGTATAAGTGAGTGTGCATATTCCCCTTGCAGGTAAGATGAATATAGTACTACACATTTCCTGTTCATGACAGAAAAAATAAGTGCTTAACTATCCTTTAAGTCAGCAAGGCTAAAGATGACGATGTACTTACATCCCTTCCTCTGACCCAAGGTCTATAAAGACATGGAGCCTGATGTCCCTATTGGCATTCAAATATCTCCTTTCTGACAAAGTCTGAGAAAACAGAGCTTTACACCTCAGTAATAAATATTCTGATTTGAGATTCTGCCCTCCAGTGAGTCTACACATTACCTGGATTGATTTTAAATGCACTTTTAGCTTAGACTGCAGTAAAACCCTCCGGTGGGATTGGGAATGGACTGGGGAAGAGCAAAGGAGAGCTGTTTCAGGTCACGGATTTCTCTAATGGGTAACTCCCTCTAAAAGTCTAAATAACTGTGTGGATTTGGAGCTTCACTTTTGTTTTATTTCAACTGCTTTTTAAGGTTAAGGCAGAACTACCAGTATCAGGCATGCAGAACTGACTGACTTCACCTCAGGCAGAGGAGGAATATCGAGTAAGGTGAATGATGTTTCTGAGAATTTGGCATTCAAGGGAGAGCAGGTCATGTGTTCACACACCCAAATGTGTTTTCTTTCTAAAGAAAAATCTCCAAAAGAAAGAGAGGGCAGATTCTGATAACGTCTGCGGGGGTTTTTTTCTGTCTCTTCTTGGTTTCCTTTTATTCTTTTTTATTCCACAGACAACTTCTGGTCGTGGTGCTTAAAACTCTCTGGCAATAACACTTAGGAATTTCCTCACCCATGTCGTTTTTCCTGACTACAGGAAAAGCGTCCTTTCCGGGGTGCATGCCTATACACATGTAGCAGACACCTCTGGTCCCCGCTCTCCTCTGCTGTGCTGCCCAGGAATGTCGGCAGATTGGGTAGAAACATTCAGATGTGAGCAACGAGCACTGCAAAAAGCGTGTCAGCCTACATGGGTTGTCTGTTCTGATTTGAAAAAATCTGTTGAAGGATGCAGCAGGGGAGACAGGCTGTGGAGAGGAACTTAGGAGGCCAACATCTAAAAAGGGAAGCCTCTCAAAAGAGCCAGGGGTTGTGTTTAAGGAAGGCAGATTGATCTCCTTGATGCCAGGCAATGAGACTTGACAGATGAGCAAAGTTTAAAAAAAAAAAGTTTATCTCTAACCCAGAGATAATGTTAAGACCACTGAGAAGTAGAGAATGAACAGAAATTGCACACTTGGAGCCTTGTCCGTATTGCAGGGCATGCATACCTTGAATTTCAGTTTCTGGGAGGAGACTACAGAATTGCAGGACAATGCCTGCCCCGAGGGGAGAGCAGCAGCCGCCAACCTGTATTGCCCCAGTCTGGTACTTGCAGTGAACCTTCTGTGGCAGAAGGGAGAAAGCTCTCCCTCTGCCAGTGCTGAAGGTTAACATCCATGTCTTCTCAGCTAGTGCATGGGTTTGCTGGGCTGGAGCCTGCAAGCTACAAGGAGGCTTGCTGTGGTTGCCCTCAGCACACTGCCTGAGCCTGGGATTAAGAAAACCAAAATTAGTGGGGACTCTGTGGGGTCAGTGACTTTTAGCTGCTGACAGAGGAGTTCGATTCTGTTTGCAAAGTGTAACTAAGGAGTAACTTGTGAGATGCTACTAGGGCTTGGAAAAACACATTGGGACATTCCTGGTGCTCCTGGCTGTCATACTCTGACCACCCTTGGACCAGGACTGTGTATCTGGGGTTAGTGTTCTCTGGTAGGACTCCTCTCTGCTCCTAACCCTGCCTTTGACTCTGGCCAAGTTTTTGATCTCATTGTGAGTGTGTTTCCTTTCCTGTGAAGTATCTCCCTTCCTTTGAGATATTGGAAAGAGGGATCATAGAAAATAGTGAAGGCTTTATAGTTATGACTCTCTTCCTGCATCTGTATGGGTCATGCACAGTAGCACTACATCAAAATACTGCAAGGTCTTGCCTGTGAGTAACATCAGGGTTCCTTGGATGAACGGAGACTACAGTTCTCTCTGCCTGCTCTGCCATTTGCTTCTGGACATTTCTTTCCTGAGCTAAAGTGAAATCCCAGGGTCACAGTCTGATCAAGCTTAACTGAAAAATATTTTTTGTAATAGCTACAAAATGAGAAAACTTGCTCATCCAAGACATGTTATAAGAAATGGCTTTAAACGAAAGATAACAGTCTTCAAATGATTTTTTAAAGACCCAGGTATCAAAATTCACATCAGACAGTGAAGAAACTCAGTCTTCTGTAGTTGTTCAGGCACGTTACATTAAATAGCTGTACCTATTGATGAAACAAATACATTTTGAAACTTGCTGTGTACTTTTGTTGTTTCTGATAGATTTTTATTGTAACAATAATTCTTTATTCCTAGTCGTTTTACTGAAAGTAATACCTTACCAAGACTTTTTAATGGAGAAATCTAACATTTAAATTTTTGAATTAGCAAGTTTTAAAATTTAGCTTAAAAAATGCAAATTAAATTTTTTCCTCTGTCACCTTATAAATTCCTGAGTTTTGTTCTTATTGAGTAGCAGATAATATTTGAAAGACTGAGCACATTTAAATACGTGGGGATATTTTTGCCAAGAGGGCTTGGAAGAAAGAGGGACTGAGTAGGTTATTTGTGTGGGTGATAAGTTGATTAGATAAAGTTTTAAGTTTTGCTTAGGGAGTTACTCAAAAGCATAGTCAAAGAATAAAGCAGTTGATTTTTTCCTTATTCCTTATCCTTTCATTGTATGCTTGCAACATAACATACAATTGGTATCCATGGAAATTATATCACATCAGGAGCAGCTGATGAACTCCTGGGAAATAAAGATCCCATTTTCATGCAAATATTCTAAATAGCAAAGAGGTGAGGAAGAAAAATGATTGATAAATAGAATTATTTCTTAGAATATATTTCAGTATTTTCCTTGAGGCAGCAGTAGATGTTTGAAATTGTGTTCTTACTGAACACAAAATTTCATAGATCAGTGTGTGAGTATGCAAGTTATGAGGAAGAAAGCAAAATATAAAATAATGCACATTGATTTTGTGTTGAAGTATTCTAGATACTCCTTGTGTAATTTAACTTTATTGTCAGAATACAATCCACTAAGTTTAGAAGGAGCAGGCACCTTCCATTTAAAAGCTAGATTGTGAGAGACATGAATTGCTTGCTAGGAGCTGGACGTTGCTGATTAGTGTAGTCTTCTGTGTCACAGGAAAGCTGGGTCTACATGCTCCCTCAATAATGCACTAAAATCCTACCTTTCTCTCTGCTTTTAAATGAGAGCCGTATAGTATTCAAAAGACTGCTCTTGCTGTTGTAATTTTATTCCAGATTGTAGAATTTACCTGCACTGATGTGAACATTTGCTTTCTGTCCTACTGCCAGTACTTTTTAATGCAGGCTCCTGAAGTGGGATGATGTTTCAGTTTGTGTATCTGCACAGCCAAGGGTGTAGATTAATTTCTTAAATTTAGCTTCCTGAATCCTATTTCTGTTGAAAACTAAGGATGGGAGCTTCAGTGAAGCAGAGGTTATTATAACACCTCAGAGAGATAGGAATAGTGGGAAACTTCCCATAAAGACATACAGTTTCCAGACAAAGAATCCCTCTAATACTCCTTGAGTACCATGGTGGGTTGCCTGGCTGGACACCAGGTGCCCACCAAAGCCACTCTGTCACTCCCCTTCCCAGCTGGACAGGTGAGAGAAAACAGAAGGAAAGGCTCGTGGGTTGAGATAAGGACAGGGAGAGATCCCTCACCTGGAACAGTCACCATAATGAGCAAACCAGACTCAACTTGGGAAAAATCAGTGGGACAACGAGCAAGAAACCCAAATCTTAAAACCAGCTTCCCCCTACCCCTCCCTTCTTTCCAGGCTTTATTCGCAGTCTGTACCTCCTCCCTGCCAGTGGTGCAGGGACACAGGGAATGGGGGCTGTGGTCAGTCCATCACACACCCTCTCTGTCGCTCCTTCCTCCTCAGAGGAAGGACTCCTCACACTCTTCCCTTCTCCAGCATGGGCTCCCTCCCAAAGTAGACAATCACCATGAACTTCTCCAACGTGAGTCCTTCCCACGGGCTGCAGTTCTTCACAACTGCTCCAGTGTGGGTGTGCTCATGGGGTGCAGTATTTCAGGAACAGAGGTCCCCAGTGTGAGTCCCCTGTGGGATCACAAGTCCTGCAACAAACCTTCTCCAGCACGGGCTCCTCTCTCCATGAGTGTGCTGGTCCTGTCAGGAGCCTGCTCCAGCGTGACCTTCCCACAGGGTCACAGCCTCCTTTGGCTATTCCCCTGCTCCAGCATGGAGTCATTTACAGGCTGCAGGTGGATACCTGCTACACCATGGATATCCATGTGCTGCAGGGGCACAGCTGCCTCACCATGGTTTCTACCATGGACTGCAGGGGAATCTCAGCTCTGGCACCTGCAGCACCTCCTCCCCCTCCTTCTGCACTGACCTTAGTGTCTGCAGAGCTGTTGTTTGCTCATATCTCCCTCCTCTCTCTGGCTGCAATTTGCCATTTTGGGGTTTTTTTCTCCCCTTCTTAGTTCTGTTATCCCAGAGGCACTACCACCATTGTTGATGGGCTCAGCCTTGGCCAGTGGTAGGTCCATCTTGGAGTCGCCTGGCATTGGTTCAATTGGACTTAGGGGAAGCTTCTGGCAGCTTCTCACAGAAGCCACATGTGTAGCCCCCCTCCCACTACCAAAACCTTTCCACACAAAGCCGATACAGACACATGCATAAAGCACCCTTCCTTAATATTTTTGTTTGTTTTAGTAATCAAGCTCCTCAAATCTCTTTCTCTGCCACTTTCAAAAAATGGTTATAGGGCAAAAACCTGCACACCAGCTGTGTGAGATAGCTCTCCTCTTACATCTCTCCTCTAAGGCCTTTTAAGCAAGAACTTAACAAAAATGTTGTGGTAGTCACATACATCAACCACCTCTGAATTAAAAAAAATTACAGAACTAATTTCTCGCCTTATACATAACTCTGTACTTACCTCTGTATTATGGTCATTAGAACCTCTGAGTTACTAAGATGGGAATCACAATGAAACTATTGCTGAAAACAAAGGTAGAAAGTGATTGATGCCAGGGACTAGAGCTGATGGGGTCTTGATCTGTCTGGTAGGCATAGCCTTCATTAGGGGAGTTGTCTGGACCCTCAGAACTGTCAGCAATCTAATCAAAAACACTTATAGTACATTTAGGTGGACACTTTAGTGGGGCTCAGCCTTGTATCAGTTAACACCCCCCACCAGTTTGATGAAAAAACACATGACAGTATATTACTGGGATTATGTTCCTGTAAACTCAGGCAGTTACTATTTGGTTTATATCATGCATCACAGTTGATTGTCTCAAGATTTTGGTTTTGTGTGGTGTATTTAAGATGCAACTTAGTCACCTGAAGGTAAATACCAGTGTAAAGATATTCACAGCCAATTCTTAGTAGGAAAAGCAGACAGGGAGGGAAAGAGGGTCATTAAGTCGCACTGATTTTTCTCCCCGTTTTTCTTAGGTTGTGGACAAATCAAGGTCAAACATTTACTAACCAAAGTGGTACATGTCACTAATGTGTCTAAAGTGTGATAGTTTGTTCCATCAGTTGTGTCTGAGGAAAGTATCGAATTCAGCTGTGTTAGACTTCCAGCATGAATGAGGAGTTAGTTGGGCTGATTGGATCTTGCTCCAGGCAATTACACAGGTAATTGCCCTCAAGTGTGTGTTCACTGCAAGTCTCCATAACCACTCTTCTGTCACTCTCCATCCTGATAAGAGAGAAAATAAAAATTACTGCATCTGGGAGAAAAAACCATCTGAAACACCGAAAGGCTCTATGAGGGAGAAATATACAAAAAGGTTATTAAGTAGTGTAAGAGTTAGCCAACAGAACACAATAGATGAGTTTGCAATAGGACTCAGTAGATCAAAAAACAAGTGTGACTTTTGGATTATGTGATGGAGAAGAAAGAAGTTATCCTTCCTCACGGGACTGTTCTGCAAGATGTCTGGCACACTGGTAAGTGCTAAGGTCCTGTCTAGGGCAGTTTCTGCTTTAGGTAATACACAGAGGGTGTAAAGGTGGTTAGGAACCTAGGGATGAGGGGAGAACTCAAAATGGGTAACCCTTTTAAATGATGCCTAAATGGCACTAAGGTGTTTCCTATATTTGAAGTTATAGGGAGATACTGCTAGGCTCAGAAGCCCGTAACAAGAGACTGTTATTGCTCTAAGGGACTAAGTATGGTAAAATAAAAAAAGGAGGAAAATTAAATATTTGGAGGAATTTTATTCTGAGAGCGTCACTACAAACCTATAACAGCAACGCAGCTTTGAGGACCAAACCATTGTTGCACAAAAATCTCTAGCTTGATTTGTATTCTAAACCAAGAGTCACTTGAAGTTTTGGAGTTTTTGTTTTTT
>VZTJ01002478.1:1328865-1340013 GCA_013397795.1 Orthonyx spaldingii | reverse complement strand
TTTTTTTTTTTTTTTTTTTTTGCATTGGTGGGGTGGTAAATTAATACATTGCATTTTCCTTCCACACACATTCTTCCCTGCCTTTAGGGATTTCATTTGATAAATGTCTCACTAATGGAAATGCAAATTTTCTACCTGTCATAGAGTACTTTTGACTCTGCTGTTTGTCATAGCAACACATTCCTCAAAAGCATGGCTATTTTGACTTCCCAGAAGCCAGGCAAATTGAATCTGCACCTACCAGGGCTCTGCTTGTCCTAGCACACAGTAAAGAAGAGTTTTATGTAAATTTGAATGAGAAATATTAGCCTCTTCAGTTCTCTGCTATAAATAAAAACCTACATAGATTGAAAGTCTTATTAATCTTTGATTTATTGTAGCCAGTCACCCATCTCCTGTTTAGTAGTTTTGTTACAATTTAATAGACAGCAACTTCTTTCATTTTTTAATGATACATTAGTGATTCTGGTTTTGATAATATTCCATGTAATCTAACCTTATCTTTCACGGGTTGATTGTAGAAATCTGCATGCATAACAGTGGAGAGATCCTTGGGCTACGTGATTTAGCAGATTAGGAAATGTCCTCTGTCTTTACTGTGCCACCCTAAATAGATGAGACAGCCTCACCAAATTTTAGTAGTACAATTATGCAACACACTTTTAAGAGCACAAATAGAGAAATGAGTCTTTGTGTTGTCATATTTGTGTAAGAATTCAAAAGAAAAGCTTTCTATCCTCAGCAAGAGAAAACCTTTTCATTCACTTTTTGAGAATTTGCACTTTTATTACTATCTAAATCTCAGCAGCCACAAAGGGTTGTGTTTAAGGTGAACAGTAAATGAAATCCTCATGCTTTTCAAGTAGTCTGTCAAATTCACAGTGACTTGGGAGATCCAGGAATTTGTGTGCCATATGTTAGTCCAGATGAACAATACCAACAGTATACTTTTACATAGCTAACACTCATGTTTGACAGCCTTCCCTAGTGTACTTTCTAGCCTAAGCAATAAGTTCTCTAACTCTTCTCCCCCTGAAACCAATTCCTTTGAGTAATCACACTTATTTTTTTAGTCCTGACCTCTACTTTCTTTTTAAATTTTGTCTAATTATTTTCTTTTCTGGAGGGCTCTACTTATTCCTGTGAAGCTGTAGCATTTCTTTGCCTCCACTGTCCTTGAATCTTTCTTCTCTTCCTCATCCACTCATCCTTCATTAGTGTCCCTTACAAAGCATCTCTCATCATTTGTGCTTTGTCTCAAAGAGGAAGGAAGGCCCTTTCCTTCTCTGCCCAGTTTGACTCTCGGATGTAAGAAGTACTATGGGAACTCATGGTTAGTGCTAATACCTTGCCCCAGTAACTTTTGCAGTTCACGCTCTCTGTGTTGAATCAGGGTCCTGTAGTGTCATTTAAAAAATGAAATGCCATGGTGTCACACCTGACTGAACAGGCGGGTACTTCTTGTAGGCATTGTCTAGGTTCTAGTTCCAAATTTTATTTTGGTGATTGAAGAATAAAGTAAAGGAGCTAAATGCCTGACAGGTATGGACAGATCCTCTTGCTTGCACAGGTGTTGTGGTACAACAGACAGCAAAACAAAACTAAAGTTCTCACATGACTATGATCCTCACATACATAGATTCTCCTCTCTGCACAGACTGCAGGAGATCAGCAGCGGCCAGGGCTGCTCATTGTGAAGGCAAAGAGTAGTTTCACAATGCTCCTTTCTGCAAACAGACCATTCCACTGAAATGGAGGATGCTTTCCAAGGCTGGAGTTGCAACAAAGTATTTACTTAGCTGTAGAGATCATAATGTTCCATTGTTTATTTGAATTATTAAAATGCAATACTGCACAATAATCATTATTGCAGACCTTCAAAACACTTACTGACAATGTGGTCTTGGCAAAGTAAGTACGAGTCTTTTTAATGTATAGCTGTTGCAACAAAGAAAAAGGAAACCCGTGTTTCATATTAAGCTGTGCTTTCCAGAGAGATAGAAGGCATTGACTCTAATATCGATTCCACACAGATTTTTGTTGCTTTATATTTTAAAAATACCCCCTTTCCTGTCTCAGCAGATCAGATGTCACTTCACTTTCCTTTTCTTGAAATAACACTGGAAGCAGATTGTTGACAGCTTCAGGCTTCTGCACAGTCAGCATTACAAGAGAACAGTATAGACAGGAACAGAAGTCAAATGGCCTCCCAGGAGCTCCAACCCATTAAAACAATTGCTAAGGGCACAAGAGCACAATAAACATCTGTGGTTTGTCTCCCCAGCACACCACATGCCTTTCAGTTTGCCTCGGCATGGAAATGGGCTTGAGTGGTCTGATTGGACCCAGATGTGAACTTGCAGAGTTCAAGGCTTTCCAGGACTTGGATTTTGGTTCCAGGCTGAGGCTAGGAGTCCTTGTAAAGTTAGGTTCCAGATCAATGCTTCCTCAGATTTGACAGCACTTTAACTGTACTTTCTATTATTGGCTCTGTTCTGCTCTTTGCAAGTATCCTGATCTACTTGACAGACCTCACTTGAACTAAATACTGCAATGAAGAAAGTAAGCACCTTCCTAAGGTTCCCAGGGCAGGCTGCCTTCCTCATGAGTCAGTCACTGTTTCTAGCTAAATTGGTATAAAAACATATTCCTTGCCACATAATTATCAAGTTGCTGCTACAGAACAGGGGCAGAGGAAAGGAATGGCACCACCAAGGATTTCTTAGAATAGATAAGGCAAAGATGTCAGGGAAAGCCGAGCACTGTCCTGGCGATGTTGCAAGAGAGCATGGATGGAAGCTGGATGACTGTCCCAGACAAACAATGTCACAGCAGGTATCACCCACTGGTGACTTAAATAGGGAAGATCAGTGTCTGCCTGTTCTGAAGTTGCACACTTGGTGTTGCAGTTCTGCCATGCAGAAACAGTGTATTTTTGTCACTAGGGACTGCAGATGATATTTGCAGGCACTGGAAATGAAACAGTGAATCCCAGAACCAGGCAGAGTATGGGTAGAGGGAGCAAGGCAAATGAATGTTATCTTTCACTCCGCAAAGTTTTTTGGTATAGGAGCTGTTTAACCACAGAGCTGATTCCTGATAAACTGTCATGAAAAGAAGACTAGAAATAAACAAAGAGAGCTTAGGGTTGCTATAGCATGCCCAGTGCAGAAATGAGATGAGTCTGGTTCCTAACTTTGCAATGAGGGGTGAGGGGGGTCTTGTCAGCACTGCTTGGACAAGTTTAAGGGGATGTAAGCAGGGAGGATAATCACAGCCCTCTGGCAGGTGGGAAAGCATTGCAATAGAAAGGATGACCTGCACAGAGTGAGTTACTGCCAGATGGCTCCCAGCTGGGGGACTTAAGGAGACTGTCATCTGGCTTAATCAAATGCCTGGCACCTTCTCTCCCTGCAGTGTCCAGAAAGACAGCCCTCACTGCCAGTGATCGAAAGAATCAGGACTGATGAGACTGCCTTTTACAAACACAGTCTGGGCAGTGCATGTAATTCTTTTTGTTGGCTTCCTCTCAGTAGCATTACTTTGAATATGAGGAAATTAAGGAGAAAAATTGCTATGAGTTTTGTAGGCCCTTTATTGCTTTAATCTCCTCTCCTCTCTGCCTCCTATTTCCCTGTCTCTTGTCATCCATCTTTGCAGAGACAGTGACCAAGTTAAGCTAAACAGCCTCTTAGATTTGTTTGCGATTGATTTGATTTCTGCTTTTAGAAACAATTTGAAATTTTCTAAATGTGTTATTTTCACTAAGACTAAATTTTCAATGCAGATTCTGGGAATGCTAGAACAAGGATTTAACACATCTACTGGATTTAGAGAGGGAAAAGTACCTGTCATGTCTATGGGGTGGAAAGCAGACTACATGACTTCTGTGATCGCCTTTAGCAGAACATGAGGGAAAGGTAAGAAAGACTGCATTCTGGAGCACTTGCCATTATAGAAACTTGAGATGGTGGTTGTTAAGGTTTGCTGTTGCAAGAGGCTCTAAAGTAACTGGCTGAGCCTTCTAGATAGTTAGTGCAGAGCCTGCAAGGGCTGTTTGTGTTAAGTTGTATTGATTGTCTTGTGTATAATTTAATAAAGTTGAAGTCTGCCTTCTTTCCTTGCAGCTATAGACTGCATCTGTCCTTGTTGGAGTGTTCCCATGGCAATCGTGGGTTGGAATTGTATTAGTTTGATTTATTCAATAAATAAGTAGAAAAATAAAACAAGATAAGTACCCAACAATGAATAGCTACCATATGAACACAGTGAAAACTACACCAAAGGCCACTGGCAAAAAGCAACATTTCTAGTTTAAAAGTAGTGCAGATTTCCAATGTAATTTTTTTGGCCTTCACTGGCCCTTTCTCCATTAGGTGTCAGGCTCTGTAGCTTACACAAGTTTCACTGTGTACCAAATGTCTCTCCTGGATTCTCATGTCCATACCATTGTTATTCTTGCCTAAGCAGTGGCAGCAGCTTTTATGCACTCTTACAACTTAGTCTGTATAGTAGACACATTCGCAGGGAAGAAAGTTCCCTCTCTCCTCCCCAGAGAAGTGGTACAAAAACCTGTGCTAATAAAACAAACATCTATGCTTCAGCTGAGATTTGCTCTGCTAACAGTCCATTACATGAACAGGCAGGCAGGCTGCTAACAGGCTCCCAAATCACTCAGGAAGCCAGCACTGCCGTGGGATGTGGGGATCTGGCTGGACTCTGGCTGATAACCTTGGGGCAGGTGGAGACATGACACAAGACACCCTTTCCAAAGGTATTGCAGTGAAGCTTCTTCTACGGAAGAACAAGATAGGCAGGTTACTTAGAGACCAGGAAGACTTTGGTAGCAGCTCATAAGGAAATCACATCTGATCCTTAAAATACAGAAACACAGGTCACTTCTTTTACAATGTGCTTTGAGTCGACTTTCAAATCTCTGTTCAGAAATGTGAGGAGCCTAGGCTCCTACTACAGTGGCACAGCTTTTGGTGCAGCACTGAACGGGAGAGGTGTAAATGCAGCAGTGCATTCAGCACTCACAATAAAATTTGTCTTGAGCTTCCCCAAATACTTGCTCTAAGTTCTGGGAGCTGCTGACTGATCACCACAGCCAAGGCACTCTAACAACCTGTGCCAGTGGAAAACTAGAGGATCTTTGCCATGACTCCTTGTACGTTTGGGACAGGGGTGTAGAGCAGGAATGGCTGTTTCTGAACAGTCAGTCCAGGGCTGTCTGCTGACTGCAAGGTGCTTGAGTTTCAGTCAAGAACCACCGAAAATACTAAATTTCATAAAAACTAACAGGACAAGAAAAATATTTTTTCTGAATGTTCAATGCACTGGTGATCAGAATGTGTTATACAAGATGCACCCAGTGGTGTTCAGTCATCATACTAAGCTAGGCTTTTAATCAGAAGTAGATACTGTTATCCCTTTGAAGATCTTCTTTTTGTCCAACAGATCTCACATAAGTGCAAAACTTCGTAAGAGCACCTGCTGACTGGCTGAAGACATGTCTAACTATGAAAAGCTTCTAAACTGATGTTTGGAAACTGGCTTGAATGCTCATTGAAAGGCAGCTGTAATACAAGCTAACATTTGAGGCTCTTGCAAGGAACTGTGGATCCTGTTTCAAACCTCATTTCCATGAGAATTACATCAGCACTCAAGTCTCCCACTGCTGTTGGTGGAAATGTTGTTGAAATTAGTGCTGAAATATCAGTGCCTTTGTGGAGACACTGTCTTTACGAGATGATTCCCATGACTACAGCCTGTTCCCACCATTAGGCCTGTAGAAACTGGGAGACCTGAGGTCTGTTTCTTGACTCTGCTCTTGGCCTGCTGTGCCTGAAACTCTTATCTCTCTGTAAAAGAGGGATAAAGCTTGGCTTCTTTTGTACAATGTTATGAGCACTTCAAAGAGCAATGTTTCAAAAGACCTAAATTTTATTAGAAACCTCTGTTGTTCTCACCTCCTCCTTGCCCCTGTGATATGAAATACTACAAGAGCTGTTGCCTTGGAAGGTGCCTAGGCAGTCTCTGGAGCCTCTCGTTGCTGTTTCTGGGGCCAGCTTGCCCAGTGGGAGCACGGAGCAGTGGGCTGGTAATTGCATAATTTCACCCCAGGAAACTTTCCATTTCGGCCTAGGGTAATACCCCAGACAGATACTGCTCCAGTGTTCTTACAGCGTGATCCAGAAGTTTGTGAGGGGGAAGAGTGAACAGTTTCACCTTGGTTTTCCCCAGAAGAGTAGCGAGAGAGTGTGTCCTAAAATAAATGGGAAGAAAGCTCTTAGATGGTGCTTCTTAGCCTGAGGATGTAATAAGTGCTCTTTCTGGGCATGCAGATTATCAAGATACCATTAACAAGATTTATTTGCTGCTCCTGTGAGTATGTGTAGGTCTTCTCAGGCATTTGCAAAGCACTTAAGGGAAAAGCTTGGTGGTCTGGAGGTTGGAAAAAAAAGACCCTGCCCCTCTGCTATTCCCAGGGAGGCTTGGGGTGGCTTGGAAATGACAAACAGAAGTTTGTAACTGGTTGTAGCAAGTGTTACAGACATCAGTGATCCGTGGTTTTCAACCTGTGCTTATTCTTTTAACTTCTGGAGACATATTAGAGAGAGAAGGCAGTGCCTGTGGGGCAGATGGAGAAGGTGTATGGTACATGACTGCTTGCAAGATCAGGACCTCCAGGTTTCTCCTCTGCTCCAGCCCAGCTGACATTGCCTCCTCTGTTCTGCACTGAGGTACAGAGGACTTTTTCCTGCTCCTTTACTTGCCACTGGTATTCTGTTTACACAATGGCCTCTCCTTCAGTTAGTACTTCAAAAGGAAGTACTTTTTATTTTCCACTTTGCTTCCCCTCTCCTATTTAGGCTGTATGTGTCACCAGCTCTAGGACATCCTCTGCTTTTGCACCTGATGGGTGGCTCAGTACATATGCCACAGCATGAGCATGAGTAATGATTTTAGCTTTTTCCAGACAAGCCCTGAAGCAAATTCACAGGGCAAGGTCTTTTGAAGTCCCAAGCCTGCAATGTGGTGCAGAGAAAATGCTCCCCCAGGCACCAGTGTTAAAAGTCACCCTAGTCAGGGAGCCAAGCTTTTCCCCTTACGTGCAATAGGTCTAGAAGACATTGTAAAGCCAAGGTTATACTGCTCAAGCCATCCCCTCTACAGCCTCAGCCTCTCCTACCTACTAAAAAGATCCATTACACAAGCAGTTTCATGGTGGGGGTATTGAGTTGGGATATATCTGACCATTAACCACTGTACTGTTCATGTTAACTGATAAACAATGGAAGGTTTTGACTGTAATATGCAGTTGGCTTTGGGTTTTTTTTTAAACTCCTAACCTTGCAACTCTGTCCAGGAATTTCAGTGGAAGGCTTGTCATATCCTAATTGGTCTTACAAATTTTGTACAGCACAAATGTTTTGGCAATGGAACTGTTTTGATCAAAGGTTGTATAAATCCCATTAGTCACAGCAGCTGAACCTGTATGAACCCTTTGATGGGGCTTGTACCACCTGAATTTCTACAGCACCGTTACAGCCTGTACCTCCTGTGTGTGGATACGCTTTCATTTGAGCTCCTCTGACTGCGTGTTCTGGCGGTCTAAGGCAGGATGTGATCTGATGCAATGTGTAGGTTGCAAGATCCAGGCTCAGCAGCCTTTCTTAACTGTGGCATGTCAGCTCCACATCCCCCTTTGTTTGTCACCTAACGTCACATCCATAGTGTTTTGGCTCAGTGTTTCTTGTCTTCTCTGACCGAGAAATGAAATAGGGCTCTGGAAGAAAAGTGGTGCTTCTTTACTGAATTGCAGTGATTTATGCACATGCCGACAGGAATGAGGAAATGTAAATTCCTCCTGCTTCCAGATTTGCACGCCAGCCACTTTGAGGGCACTATTTTATTTCTTGGATTGTTGAACTCATTTGGCCTTGTGCCTCACAGCACCACATGAGGTATATCTTAATAGGCCTGAAAGGTATGGCATGCTGTGACTTGATTTTATTTACATTTATGTACATATTACCATGTTTATTTTAAAAAGACGGAACTTCTGCAGTTGCAGCGCCAGGATGGTAAAGTTCACTGAAAGGACAGTTAGGTTCCTATTATCTAAATCCGGAAGGCCATATTTAAAATCATGGCCACTGTTTGCCATTTCTTAGTTTGCTGAGCTCACCCAGTGAAACTGTACTGGTCTTTTATCTGGTCTGTACTGGCTTCCTGCTGCGCTTTTTTTTTTTTTTTTTTTTTAATTAGCTCAGTGACTCTATTTGGATTTCCAATGACAGAAGTGATAGCTATCATTTATTAATAATATGAAAAAATGTAATTCTGACAAAATATTTAACTTTCAAGTATATTTTCTTTCATTTTACTGAAACTCCTCAAGCTCATGGCTGACTGTCCTAGTTCACTGTGTCTCTAACATCAGCACTCCATCTCAAAAGGACACCTTGACTAGCCAGGAAAGGGAGATCTAAGGTACTACAGGTGTAATGAGATAAGTCAGCTCCTGGGTTATTGTCTAGTGCTGGTCAGGCATTTTCTGTCAAAATGTTTTTATTTTCTCTAGTCAGGAGTCACTGATTTGACAACTGTTAGTGGAAATGTACCTATCAGTTTTGGCAGGCGAGTCTTCTCACGCAGGAGAGTGAATCTCTGGAGCAGGGCAGATGCCCGTCTGCGGAACATCCCACTTCCTCTAGTGCAGCTGGCAGCCCTCCCTGGGTACTTGGAGATTGCTTCCTGTGCTCTGACAGCAATGGAGACTTAAAGCCTGGAGACTTAAACTTCTCTCTCTAATGCTCAGATGGGGAGAACTCCAGAATGCTACTGCTAGTGTGAGGTATGGCTAACTCAAACTTGAGTTAGTTCTATTTTGTGTTTAACTAAGTAATTAAATATTTATTGGGCCACAAGTAATTAAATATTTGTTGGACCATTGAGCAGGTGACTGAAACTGTTATGGAACAGCTGCTTAAACTGGCTCTGGTGTCAGTGAGATCCTGCTCCTGTCTCATCTTCACACCAGGCCTGATTGCAGGTTCCTATCCTCTTCTTGAGACCAGAGTCATGCTTGAAGGCATACCAGAGAGATAAGACCCATGGAGAATGAATCTATAGGAAGTATGACATTTAGGTGCTCAGAGTGGCTCCCAGTAGGTTCAGATGTACATAAGTGCTGGCACAAGTGATGGAAGACTGTGGCTGGGAAGAGGTGGGGGAAAGGGATATGACTATCCTTTTGGACAGGAGTAGGCCCTGAAGAATTGTTTACCTAAAGCCTCTTTAGAGCCTTACCTGAGAGCTATACCAATGTTTTCATTCAGTCTTAGGTGAACGTATACATACCACTGTTGCCAGTAACCAGGTGGTTAGCATGTGACCTGGAAACATGTAACACTCAGGCTCTGATTCCTGGTTGCAAACTTACATGTACCAGCCAGCAAGCCATAACCAAGAAACAAAGGGCTACTTCTGGATGGCTTGCAAACATAGAAATCTCTAGGCTTCATTCAGGTGTGGAATCAGGAGGTCCATTTTCAATGTGGCTACTGCTTTGCTCCCTTCTGTTCTGCAGCCTTCTTTCTCTTTCTCTTTCTTACTGATGGTCCACTGCTCTGTCAAACTAAACTAAAAAAATATTGTAAAACCAGGAGACTTGCACGCACGAGAAATGGCTTTGCAGACATGCTTCCCCAAAGGTTTCAGGCCCAGGAGCGAGCGTGCAGCTTGACCTTGCCTGGAGCCAGTAGAGTACGTTGAGAAGGACTGTACCTAACACCTTATTTGCAGAATGTCCTATCCCCCAAGTGTAGCACGTGCTGTCCCTTACCAGCTGCAAACCACTGTGCTACAGACATCTGGCATGAGCTGCGCTCTGTGCCTCCCAGCTCACAATGAATTCAGTGGGATTACGTGTATGCATAAGGCTGGCCAACACTGCCATTATAAATATTTCCTTTTTTAAAGTTAGTTAGGTGAGACTTTTATTAAGTATAGTCTACATATGAAGCTGATAGCCTCTCTGCTTCCAGGCACAGGGTGCAAGTGTCTGCAGAGCTGCCGCAGAAGGTAGCAGGTATTTTGAGTTGTTCCTTGCTAATTATTGCTTCAGTAAACAACAGCTGTTCAAATGCAGCTCAGCTTCTTGCTTTGAAAAGATTACAGTGCCCAAACTGTAGTCTGGTATTATTGAAAAAAGAAAAAAAAGTTATAATCATTTCACTCCCCTACTGCTACAGATTTTATGGGCCTTGTAGTGTGCTGTTATGTCAGGCATATTAATTGCTAGTGAGTCAATGTTAAGCAAATGAAACAGCTTTGTGCAGCGTTTGGACACTTGGTTATAGACAGTTTAACAGCAGTCTTCTGGAGAGACTGTGCATTAGTCTTAGATTATTTTTCAGCACTGGAGGAATGGCTTTTTCAAAGCAACTATAAAATGAACCATTGCTGCCATGCAATAGCAGTAATAAGCTGTTAAGGTACATTGCAAAGGATGAGGTCAGAGGCAGTATGTTCTTCCAGCCACCCAAGAAGCGTAATAGCAACTAATTAGTGCAGCTCCTTCAGAGGCTACTGCTATTGCAATGAGAGGAAAGAAAGGCAGAAAAGTGCAAGGGGGGCCCCACTGTTACTATCTGCCCTTTAGATGAAGGAGTTGTTGGTATTAACTTAGCAGAGGGTGAAGGCCTGACCCAGCACAGCACTGAGTGTCAATGAGATGGTCTTGGCAGTGAAAAGAAAAATAGCCCTGTTCTCTACTCCATGCAGTTCTTGCCCTTCTGCTTCCTTCCTGAGGAGCAGGATTTATAGGGGCATCTGCCTTGATTTATCGAGGAGCAAAAATTACAAATTAACTTTCAAGGCATGCGCACACACACTCTTTGCTGCACAATGCCAGACCAATCCCTTCCCCTCTGTCCTGCTGGCCGGGTGGCTCTTTCCCGGCAGCAGCTGCCAGCCCAGCTGTGGTGTGAGGCTGTGGCAGTGCCCACGGCCACAGCCCACCACCAGCGACCGTGGGCCGAGAAACGGGCTGGGCTTTGTTTGAAGCAATTGTTCCCTGCACTGGTACATTTCACTGGCTGCAGATGAAAGCCATCGGAAAACACATTTCGTGCAGTT